>QEPC01011914.1:623780-637877 GCA_003113815.1 Sphenodon punctatus | reverse complement strand
TCTGATGTCATTTCTAGACAAGACCTAAGGTCATTTACGTGATAAGCAGCCAGAATGTCAGAGATTTCCCTTGCCAAAGTGTCAGACCAGGGACTACAAACCTTACCTATCTGGGGGGCCAGTACTCCTAAATGAGATTCAGAAGACAGGTTGGGATCCATAGCTCCCTTGAAGGTTACACATATGGGGAAATGGTCACTCTCAGCTCTATCACCCACTCTAAATGTCATCACCAAGTGTAACAGAGAGAGAGAAACCAATGCATAATCTATAGTACTGCCCCCATACGGAAGCAGGAAAGTTAACTCACCGGGGAAATCCCCTCGATAGTTCCCATTCAAGATGTATAAATTATTTTCCACAACTAGTTCAAAGAGCACTTTCCCCTCTCTGTTTATTTTCTGATCTCTAGAGGCCCGATCTATATTCCAATGTTCTTCCAAGTCAAATAAATTTGCTTGATTCATAGCCTTCCAAAGGGAAGAATTTGATGGACCTATTCTTGCGTTGAAATCCCCCAGTATAACCAAATCAACATTTTTATGTTCCTCCTGTATCTTAGTCAGAAGGAGCGTGAATTGGCCCCAAACCTCCCCATCTGATGGCGGCAGATAAACATTTATTAACATAAATAAAGGCGGGGCCTAGCTCGGGGATATCACAATCCAAAACTAGAATATAATTCTCATAGGTGTCCTCTACCTTAAACCTGGCTTTCAATTTTAATGAGGTAAGTATACCCACTCCACCCGCAAATCGGCCTTTCCGGTGTCTTCTCCTTGCCGGAAGAAACCAACTACTATATCCCTCTAAGTAAAATTGACTCTCGTCAGCTAGCCAGAGTTCCTGCATACAGATGATTTTCGTATGATTTTAAATGTTGAATACAATCTGGGTCCAACACCTTATTTGCCCACCCAGCTATGTTCCATGAACCTATCCTAATGCTGCCATATTCATCTTCCGGTGAAGTACAGGGCCACTCACTTCACAGCTCCACTTCCTGGACTAGACCTTTGGTGTTGACATCTTTGGTTACCACCCCTACTTGCTGGAGGTCCTGGGTCTCACTTTGGGCTAAGGTTTGTTGCCATCCCAAATCAACTTCCCCATCAAGGGTCCCCTCGATTTGCTCTAATTGGCCACCCCACTCTTCCTCACACACAGACAGTACCTTCCCTTGTTTATTCCCAGACCTACCAGCTCCTTGGTCTACAATCGATCCCTTCCCAGGGTCTCTTGCCAATATCTCTGGATCATACAGGGCGTTGCCCAAGGGTAATAGTTCCTCCTCCGATCTAATTATAAACTCCCTATAAGGCAATTTTCCTTGGGCTACGTCTAAGTTAAATCTATCTAAATACCTCTGTTCTAAATTATCCGATTCACCTCCCACTTTTTTATAGTTTCGTTAACTGATCTGTCCAATCTCTCTGTTTCTTCTGGTTGTTAGCTTCATCTTTCTCCATGGGCTGCAAAATACCAATTGTGGGCTCATTTCCCACTAAACCTATCTCCAGTCTCTTATACACATCTAGATGTGTATAAGAGACAGGAAGAATATAATTTTGGGGGAGAGATAACACCCTCACCCTTCCCCAACCCTTCACAGTTATCACCCGAAATAAAGAAGCAGTCAGTCTTCCTCTGCTTCATCACCTTGTTCTCTGGGGGAGAAATTAACGCCGCCTCACTCCGGGAGCATTTCTGCGAAGACATAGTTTGTTCCTCTGCCTAAGCCCCCCAAATCCTCTGTCAAATACCCTTACACACTTATCTCTTATACACATCTAGATGTGTATAAGAGACAGGAAGAATATAATTTTGGGGGAGAGATAACACCCTCACCCTTCCCCAACCCTTCACAGTTATCACCCGAAATAAAGAAGCAGTCAGTCTTCCTCTGCTTCATCACCTTGTTCTCTGGGGGAGAAATTAACGCCGCCTCACTCCGGGAGCATTTCTGCGAAGACATAGTTTGTTCCTCTGCCTAAGCCCCCCAAATCCTCTGTCAAATACCCTTACACACTCAGAATATTTGAGACAGCACACAATGGTCCTCTGCGTAACGGGGTAGCAAAAATAAGCAATGACTATCAACAAGCTGTGATCAGGCGCTGTCAATTACCCCGCAATTACGGCTCCCTCTGTGCAACAAACCACGCTCCTCGACCCTTAGGCACAGGCCAAGGAGGGCCAGAGGACAAATCCGATTCTGCCTATTACAAGGGTGAGCTTGGGCTCTTATAATAATACAACGGGGCAACAGTTCCTTCCACAAGTCCCAATCTTCTGTCTTGCTCTCTCCCCTTATGATCACGCTATTCATCCACAAGACTGTCTACAGGGGGCGAGTCCTTCCACTCTGCCGTGCTTATCCGGCAATCCTCTTTTCAGGGGAGGGGCGCCCACGCCCACTCCCGACCCCACCAACGGACAACACCCTTTGGTGTCACCCTTCGGCTGACGCCCAAGGGCTGATGCCCAAAGGGTGCCCCAGCCCCTGTATTAGTACCTGCAAGAGGGGAGAATCAGCCAATGAGCTCCAGGCACCAGCAAGCACAGTACGTGTGTCTCTCTTCTCCCTTCCCCCACAGCTGCAGACACTCCTCACACCCAAAGAGTGCCCCAGCCCCTGTATTAGTACCTGCAAGAGGGGAGAATTAGCCAATGAGCTCCAGGCTCCAGCAAGCACAGTATGTCTCTCTCTCTCTCTTCTCCCTTCCCCCACAGCTGCAGACACTCCTCACACCCAAAGGGTGCTCCAGCCCCTGTATTAGTACCTGCAAGAGGGGAGAATCAGCCAATGAGCTCCATGCACCAGCAAGCACAGTATGTGTGTCTCTCTCTTCTCCCTTCCCCCCACAGCTGCAGACACTCCTCACCCGAGGCAGCATCTATAGCATGCAGGGCAGCCACCACAAATTCCACAGTGGCGAGAGCAGTGGTCCTCTGGATAAAGGATCTCAACGAATTGGCTACCTCAGCAGAGATGCACGATGCCATCAAGAGGCTTTCGGCGGCAGCTGCCTTTACAGCAGACGCGTCTCTAGACGCAGCTCAATTTTTGGCGCGAGCCATGGCTAGCAGTGTAGCGGCAAGAAGCTGCACCTGTGGAAGGTAGACTTGCATGTCAAAATGGTCCTCACAGCAGCGCCATATGCAGGGGAACGACTTCAGGGACCACATGGAGAGGATAATGACCAACGAGCCAGAAAAGAAGGCCGCCTGTTCCTCCGCCCAAGGAGGACAGCAGAAATGCCACCCTTCCACCAGCCCTTTCGCTATCGTCCCCTCTTCTGAGGGGGAGCAGATTGCGGAACTGGAGGAGCCTGTTGCAGAGGGGTAACAAATTTAATCCTCAGTTTAAAGTGCAAACCAGATCAGACAGATCAAAGGCCCCACCCTCCTGACTACCTCACCTTTGCCAGGGACATCACGGGGCTAGGGGGTTGCCTCCAAGCCTTCGCCCCTCAGTGGACCCAAACTTCCGCAGACAAGTGGGTGAAGGACACCATAGCTTACAGATATGCACTGGAGTTCCTCACCCTTCCAGGAAACCTATTTAGACAAGCACCGGCGTCTCGGGTACCGGAAAAACACAGACGAACCACAGCGGCCATATGACATCTCTTGGACATCGGGGCAGTAGAAATGTTTCCCAAAGAAGAACAGCGATTCGGTGTCTATTCAGTTTTCTTTACGGTCCCGAAGAAAAGCGGGGACATCAGAGCTATCTTAGACCTCCAGTGGCTCAACAAGTTCCTGAAGCCACGAAAATTCAGGATGGAGATGCTGGCCTCAGCGGTACAAGCAATCAGGCAAGGAGATTTCCTCGCTTCAATAGACCTAAGGGAAGCCTACCTACACATCCCCATTCGCCCAACACACTTGACATTCCTACACTTCGCGTACAATCACCTCCACTTCCGATACAAGGCTCTACCATTCGGTCTGGCAGCATCACCGAGGGTATTCACCAAGTTACTCATGGTGTTGGTAGCCGACCACAGGAAGCGGGGAGTCCATATATACCCTTATCTGGACGATATCCTCATTCGGGCCTCTTTGCCCCAAGAAGGGAGGAGAGCAGTGGAATACACAATAGAGACCTTACAAGCACATGGCTTCCGCATCAACTGGGAGAAGAGCTTGCTGATACCGACAGTCTCTCTAACATCTTGGCTTCATCCTGGACACGGCCAGAGACAGACTGTTCCTGGCCCCCGACAGGGAGGCTAAGGCGAGGCGTCTGTTCGAGAGCATCAAGGGGCAAGACGTATTCACCCTGATGGCTCTCACGAGCGCACTGGGCACCATGGTGTCCTCCATAGACTCTGTGGCATGGGCTCATTCCCATCTACGCCCCCTACAAGCCATTCTGCTACCAAGGCAAGCACGGATCGCAGCTTGCATCAATCCATCGCTCCGGGTCCTGGACCTGGTCAGATCCTCCCTCGACTGGTGGCTCCAGAAGGACAGAGACTCTGCGGGGCTACTGATTCAGGAACCCAACCGCATAACGGTCACCACGGATGCCAGCCTCCTAGGATGGGGGGCTCACTGCCAGGAGCTAGTAGCCCAGGGCCGCTGGGGGCCCGAGGACGTTAGGACACACATCAACGTCTTGGAGCTAAGGGCTATCTGCCTGGCGCTGGTAACCTTCCTCCACAGACTGAGGGAAAGACATGTTCGGGTTCTAACCGACAGTATATCAGCAATGTCATATGTCAACAGGCAAGGGGGCATGAGGTCCAAGAGACTTCGCTGGGAAGTGATCCCCCTTTTGAACTGGGCGGAGCAGAACCTAGAGTCGATCTCAGCTTTATACATAAGAGGAGAACTGAACGTCCGGACGGACTGGCTCAGCAGAGGGACCCTAGACCCGGGAGAATGGATTCTCAGCCCAGAGATCTTTGAAGAGCTGGTGAAGAGATGGGGCAGGCCGTACATGGACCTGTTCACTTCCAGGGTCAACCGCAAAGTGAACAGTTTCTACTCCAGACATGGGGAGTATGGTACAAGCGGACTAGACGCCCTCTCACAGAAGTGGCCCCATCGTCTCCTCTACGCGTTCCCACCGGTGCCCCTACTAGCCAGGACACTGAAGAAGATCACCGCAGAGAAGGCGGAAGTGATCCTCATAGTGCCAAATTGGCCGAGGAGACCATGGTACTCCACCATCAAGGAAGCCCTAGTAGACAACCTGTTCGTCCTTCCACAGCGGAGGGACATGCTGACTCAGGGCCCCATTTGGTTTCACGACAACCTCCACTTGAGTTTAACTGCCTGGAGGTTAAGCGGGAGTACCTAAACGCTTTTGGTTACAGCGATAAGGTAATGAAGACCGTGCTAGCTGTAAGACGGGGCTCGACTAATCGAATATATAACACGTGCAAGGCCTTTATTTCTTGGGCATCGGTAAACAGCATGATCCCATCTAGGGCCACAGTCCCGGACATCCTGGCCTTCTTGCAAGGAGGTTTAGAGAGAGGGCTGAGTATCAACACTCTCCGGAGACAGGTGTCAGCTCTCTCGGCGACTCTAACACGCTCAACACAGGACTCGCTGGGCGAACACAGACATGTGTTGTTTCCTCAAGGCAGCTGCAGTTCTGACTCCGGCAGTTCATCATCGGTTTCCTTCCTGGAAGCTCAACGTAATCCTGGACGCCCTTCAGGGTCTGCCCTTTGAGCCGTTGCACCGAGATCCACTCAGGATCTTGTCCCTCGAGGTGGCCTTTCTTGTGGCCCCACATCAGCAAGAAGGGTATCGGAGCTGGGAGCACTGTCGGCGGACTTGGAATTCTGCCGCTTCGACAAAGACAAAGCCATCCTAACCGTACACCCAGTCTTCCGTCCCAAGGTGGACTCCAGCTTCCATCGTGGACAGGACCTGGAGCTTCCATCCTTTTGCCCTAATCCCTCGCACCCTTGGGAGATCCTCTGGCACAAGCTAGATGTTAGGAGGGCACTTAAGGTATACTTGGACAGGACCCAAGAGTTTAGGGTGGATTCCGCCCTCTTCGTAGGGTTTCGCCAGGGGTCAAAAGGAAAGAAGGTGTCGGCAGCTACCTTAGCAAGGTGGTTAAGGGGTTGCATAGCCCTAGCATACACTTCTAGAGGTCTCAGGGTTCCCGAGGGGGCTTTGGCTAGGGCAGCCTTCGGGAGAAGAGTCCTCCAGAGGGTAGTAACCTAGGAGGTCTCTGGCATGCGAGGGTGATTTGGCCACTGATCCTGAACCCCACCCTGGTGGAGAAAGACATACTGCTTGGGTACGTCCCAGCTAGGACTGCCTTCCTCAGGAGAGAGAGGGGAAAATTTGGTTCACTTACCCGGTGAATTTCCTTTCTTCTCTCTGTGGGAGGCAGGCAGTCTGGCCCGCCCTGGTGGATCAGAGGCCTCAACACTTCCCTTCCTTCAGTTGGTAGGGGCGTAGGCCCACTCGGAAGGGAGAGGTGTTGGGAAGTCATTCCCCTCACTCAACGGGTGCAGATAGCGGTGAGTCTCGCCCGGAACCGGAGTTCCGAAGTCTGGGTAGGTTTGGGACCTCCTGTTGAAGTTTCCCCTCCTTTTGGCCCAAGTTAGGGACTAATTGGGAGACAGTGAGTGGGAGTAACATTTCAGCTGGTTACTTAATCTCGTTTTAGTGTTGACTGTTTGAAAACACTAAGTGGCTATTTCACATTTATTACTCTTGAAATGCTGATGATCAATCGACAAACTTCAGTGTGTGTGTGTGTGTCAATGGACACGTTCTGCTGGAAATTGAAGGAAGTGGTAGGAAATAGGTAGCTGAGAAAAGAGGGGTGCAATAAAAACAGGTAGCTATCTTGAACTTAGAGTAAATATTATGAATAAAGAATTCATGCTCACTTCTAAACATGCTGAAAATTGGCCTTTGCATTCCTCTATCAAACGTGCTGTTTAATTTTACTAACACTTTTGTGACAAGTCCCTGTTCCTGGCCTTCCAACAGTCATTTAGGCATCCGATTTCCAGTGAATGAAGTGATGTCTAAATGAGAAGTTAATGCTTCCTGGGGGATTGTAAAGCGCATAAAAATACGTTATCTATTGGATCCCATCAGGCCTGGTTCAGTCTGCAGAACTGTTGAGCTCAGTTTGGAAGCCGGTCTGGTTCAAGTCTTTAGAGCGCTGTGACGCAGTACCCAGGATGCATTTACAAATGCTCCATTGTTGGCCTAGAAAGGAGACCAGGAACCACAGAGAGAAGAAAAGCAAGATGGGCAACACAAAAGGAAGCTTCCAAATGAGGATTCCAGTTCCTTAACATAGGTTTGTTTACACAAACAGCTACTCCAGAAGTGAATGAAAGCTGGCATATATACCCTTTACAGGATTATATATCTTGCCTTGCACCTCAGGATATACACAGAGCAGGAGTGCAAATAATTTGAGGTGCTATTAGTGATAGGTAACTATTAGAAACCAAAAATAGTTGGCATTAATTCAAGTTAATATGAATTTGGAGCTCCTTAAATTGCTGGTAGTTGGACAAGCAGATGGATGTTTAAGTTGAAGCAAGAATATTTCTAAAGTCAGTCTATGGTGGAATCAGAGGACGTTCTGGTAAAGCCAGAATTAATGACCTTACATTCAGAAAGGTCTGCTTCAGAAAGTAGACCTTTCAAAGAACTTGGGCTGTGGTGAAAGCCCAATTCGACCCCTTCTCAAGCCAAGGTAGGGGGCACAAAACCCAACAGTGGCCATTTTGAAAATTGGAGGGCGCCCTGGGGGTAAAACAAGACCACCATTTGATAGAGATGACTCCCCCAACCCTGAATATGCTTTTTTGCTCTGATGTGGACACACTCCCCTCCCCACCTGCCAAGTTAGGGGGCAACCCCCCCAATTTTCCAGCACCTGTAAAATGACCACCCACAGACAAAAGCAATCATTGCGATACGTAAAGTGGACCCCCAAACTGCCACCAGCTATCGGGGAGTCACTAGCCCCCTTCATCACACCCTCAAAATGGCAACCGGGGGAGGAACCAACAGTGTGATCTGATGCTGGGGGCCTCAAACATGGTGCCAAATGGAATTGAGTCTTCAGCCCTTGTGGAAGCTGAGATAATAAAGGAGATGCCTAGAGGGGATTGGGGGCTGGTGGCTTAGAGCAGGGGGGCTAGGAACAAGGACTCCTGGGATGGGATTGGGGGCTAGTGGGTTAGAGCAGGGGAGCCCTGGGAGGCAGGACTTCTGGATTCTTTGGGAGGGGAGGGGGGTAGATTATAGCAAGGGGGACTGAGATTCAGGGATTCTTCCATTCTCCCGAAGGGGAGTAGGGCTTAGTGGGTGAAAGCAGGGAGCTAGGACACTCGGGTGCACTGAAAGGAGAGTAGTGGGGCTAGTGAGTTAGAGAAGAGGGGACTTGGAGGGCCAGGACTCCTGGGGGATCCCTACTTTTAGTGTTGTGAATATAGCCTGTGGGGGTCTCTGTTCCTGCTTCATCAGGCTTGCAGCTGCTGCATCAGCTAATAAGCCCACACCCCAGGATGATGTCCATGCCCACGAGGGTCCTCAAACAAGGAAATTCTAACTTGGTCGATCTTGGGATGTTACCCTAAGGTTCCACCTTTTCACAGCATCTCCCTTCCCCCCAACAAGTTAAACCCTTGTAGTGCATCCCCCCACCCTGCTTCATAACCTGCTTTTTAAATTTCTAGGGTCAGGGAGAGCCTGCCCAGGTCAGTCCCCTGCCTCCACCCCCACCCACCCACCTACCTGAGATTTTCCTGGCACCCAGGGAAGTGGCAGAGAGAGGTAAAGCCAGATTCCTGTCTCGGGATGAAATGCAAAGGATAAACTGCCCTCCTCTCTGGCAAGTCCCCCCCAAAGCAGTTCCTACTCCACATTCTGCCCTTAGGAGCCTGATTACATTTGGTCCCTTGTGTCTGTGGAGAGACCCATTTAAATCAGTGGGACTCCACTCGGTTGAACAAATCTATTAACAAATATGGCTTGAAGGGTCAGGACCCACTGTTTTGGTGTTCGTGTGGGAGACTTGTGCATGTGTGAGTGTGTGGGGGGAGCGGAGGGGGAGTTGTGCATGAGAGTATGTATGGAGGTGGATGTGGATGAAGATTTTTGCATGTGAGTGTGTATGTATGGACCTGTGTGAATATGTGTATGGAGCTGGTGGGGAGGGGGAAGATGTGCGTATGAACTGGATCTACATTGAATTTAGGATTTTTATGGCCACCCCAACATTTCAGTATACACTGAGCATTCACATTTCAGTATACATTGAGCCTTTGGAATCCTGAAATTTCACTGATACGCCACCACTATTTTGGTTAAGGGTGGGGGGCATTTGGCACATGTGCAAAACAGTCCTGGTGGCCATTTTGCACGTGCACGCTGTGAAGCAGGGAGCTTGACAGCGTGCTGTGGCGAGGGGACGTTTCAGGAGCCCCCCTCACCCCCCCAGCAGCAGAGGGCTGGTGGATCCCCATCCTCCTAGGCCAGTAAGTAGTAGCATGGCAGTACCCCAAGGGGGGGCGAGGGGGGAGAAATAGGACCCTGGTGGGGTGGGGGCGTTATGGTTTGTTTTCTCTTGCCATTGACTTCAGTGGGAAAAATACAAAAACGGAGCCACCCAGTAAATGGCATGTCTGTTTAAACTGCAAATGCCTTTTTGGGGGCTCTTTCGGTTTTGGCCAAAACCAAACATCCTATTCCTATTATGTATAAAGTTGGTAGATCAGTCTCTCTGAAGATGTTTTACTAGTGGTGTTTATAATTCTAGATTCAGAAATAATTTTGATCACTTTCCCAATGCTGCCAACACTTCCACTGTCATCTTGCTTTTCACGAATCTTATGTTTTCTTGTAAATTGCAGTTGTATAAAAAGTGGTATGTGCTTATGGCCTCAATTACATTGTCTAAAATATATCCTATAGAAGCCGTAATCATAGACTTGCAAAAAAACAAAAAAAATTCTTCATTCCCGTAACTTTCTTATTTAGAAAACAACCAAAATGTGTTTGATTATTAAAAAACTTCTGACTCACTGCATGTGTTTAGGTGGCAATTTTGGTCTGCAGATTTTTGGTTGGCCGCATAAACAATTTCAGAGTTTGTTAAAGTGCACTCTGATTATTTTCATTACCATA
The DNA here is from genome assembly GCA_003113815.1 of Sphenodon punctatus. Classification (NCBI taxonomy): domain Eukaryota; kingdom Metazoa; phylum Chordata; class Lepidosauria; order Sphenodontia; family Sphenodontidae; genus Sphenodon; species Sphenodon punctatus. Next base: position 627,737 of record QEPC01011914.1, on the reverse strand, counting down.
TAGTTGCTGGAGAAAATATGCCCAGTAATAAATGCTGGCTTTCTTTGTTTTCACTGTTTTCTGCTTGGCACACCATTTAATGATGGTATGCAGACAGTTGCTGCTAGGAGATACTGATGCTCAACTATAAGTTCTGTGCTTGAAACAAGAGTTGCTGGGTGGATTTCTCTGAACTGTTGTGTCAAAAGTCGATCATAATGGTTTCTTTTTGCCTTAAAATCCGTAAATTGGGCTTGTAGCAAAGGCATTTGAAACCCATCATGAAAGGCTTCTGCATACTAACTTTGTTTAAAATGTATTATGGTGTTGATTTAAGGGTAGGTGTTTCCAGTAATCCCAATGCTCTGTTGAAGTGATTAAGACTGTTGAAGCCTTCAGACTGGAACTGAAGGGAGGGCAAGAATGAAAATTTTGCCGTCTTTGCTTCCAAGCGCTCTAGGTCCATAAAACCCTTCACTTAATGTGTTTCATTTTTAGCATGTGTGAAACTGGTGTTGAGGCTTTTAGGTTTCAGAATTCCTTTACAAAAAGGATGTGGTAGGCTTGTTTTCTCATTCTTACAGAAGGGTTTGATCATTTTAAGTAATCTGTAAGAACGGATAAATTGTCTTTTGAAACCTTTGAAGGTTGTAGGTTAGGTAGCTGATACAACAAGGCTCCATTTTGGATTTTACTCAGAGTTAGAAAAATGGTTTTGAAGTCTGAAAAGCTTCTGTTTCATATGTCCCAGCTCACTGGTTCTGGCAATGGCTGTTGTATTGTGGGCTGCTAGACAACATGTCTTAGCTTCTGAAAAGGTTTTAACAGTAAAATAAATAACTGAATCCTAAGACTGTTGTTTTAAACACTTGCTTGATGATCTTTTGATACATGCGTGATTCAACCCAATTGTCCCAAATCTCATTTCAGCCTTAAATTAGTGTGAAGAAATGACTTTTCTGCTCACTATGATATGCAGATATTCTTAGACTTCTGGTTAAGGGAAAAAAAACCCTCTACAAAACCAAAAATGCAACTTAAACGGAGATTTACAGAATATAAAACTGAAATTGTAACTAAATATAAAATTATAAAATTAATATAAATGCTTTCTGAATACTAGAAGTAATTTTTTGTTATGTGTTTCAATACCAGCTAATAGGGATGAGACTTTGTTTCAGAAAGAGCCGAAAGTACCCGGTAATGGCCATTTCTGATTAATCTGAAATTTCAGTTCTTTTCCAGTATCGGTTGTATCTGATCTTTTGAATTGATTTTTGTATTGGATTTTTAACATTACGGTTTTCCCATTGAAGTCAATGGAGACAAACTGCAATGTTAAAAATCCAATACAAATCCAATACAAAAATCTGTGCAAAAGATCCAATACAACAGATACCGATATGAGAACTGAAATACTTGAGAACCTAAATTAACTGAAACCGTGCCAGCTAATGTAGATTTGGATTAAAAAATAAAACACACGTGTGCTTTGCACATTCTAGCAAATGTTCTAGAATAATTTACAACAAACCGCTTTTTCTTTTTAATGGTTTAATGGTTTTAATTTAACATCATCTGTTCTCTATGTAGGGAGCTCTGGTGGAATATGTGAAAAGAGCAAACTCTATTCTGATGGCAAAAAGAAGTCCTTAAACACTGGAATCATCACTGTTCAGAACTACGGCTCTCATGTCCCTCCTAAGGTTTCTCATATCACTTTTGCTCATGAGGTCGGACATAACTTTGGTTCGCCTGTAAGTATTAACTGTTCTCTCATTACAGATTATGAGCAGAGGCATAATTTAATGCAATTATTGTGTTTTCATTTATAACCACTGCTGAATTAGACATGATTAACCTATGACTACACCTCAGCAGAAAATGTAGACTAGTCTCTTAAAACCTTTCTGCTTCCTGTGAAGGGCAAGGCTTTTTTATTATTCTAAATGTGTATGCACATGTACTCTTGCGTATTAATTGCAGGCAATGTAATACTGCTCCTTGCTTTTTCTGTAGAGGGGTTAAGATCCTAATTCACGAGAAGGAAAGGCTTTCAGTTATGAAGTCTCTATTATGTTACTGCTGTCTTCCCATTGGGCCCTAGGCATATGACTTGTTTTTGATTGTATTAAGAAAAACAAACTCTTGCTGCTGGTTTACGGAGTGGTCCACTTCTCTCTGTATTTACCACCAAATAAACCTCCATCTGCAGGATTCATCCATAGTGAAGCATCTAATCGTCTTGGATTAAGATACTATTACACCTCACATAATCTATCTAACCAATTGGCATAGTATTTGGCAGGTGAGGATATATGTTGGGTGGGTGGGCTTTTGGGTGGGGGATTTTTATTGTAGTATTGTATTTTCACAATTTTTTGTTTCTGTAAGCTGCCCCCCAAACCTTCGGGTATAAATTTTAATAAATAAATATTCAATTTTAATTTTTGTATACTCTGGAAAATATTCTGATTAAAAGGAAGCCCAAGTGCAGGGCACACATTTTGAAGCAATCGGAAATGTGGTGGTGGTAAAGAATGTCAAGTTAATCTGACAAAACCAATTTTTTGGTAAGCCTCTATTAACTTTCCTCACCCATAGCTCTCCATAGTCATTCTGTTTTGACTGGAGTATGTAGCAGGTTAGCCAACCGAATATGTTTTTAGTTTCTTTTTTTTCTTTTTGCAATTAAAAAAGAAAAAACAGACAACCCACCCCAGTTTTCTGCACAGAGAATACAAATAACCCCCCATTTCCATTATATATCTCTGTTGCTGACTTCCCATCCTATCCTGTCATATCTCAATTCTATATCAAAGTTGTGTCACTAAAAGGAATGAGTTCTTTGTCCAATCCCTTCCTATTCTGCAAGGAGTCCATTTTCTAACCTATTCTTGTTCTTCACCCTTCAATTTTGTGTGTGTTTTCTCCATAGTGAAAATATACCAAATACGGGAGAACCAGTCTTCCTCCAGCTCTCCCACAACATTTTCCCAATGTAATGCAATTGTATGCAATGCAGCTAAAATAATTTTACGTACACCAGCCATGCCTTTCACAATTAAAGCATCCGTCACTAAGCCGAAAAGTGCAAATTCTGGTTTGAAACAAATCTGGGTTCCTTTTACCTCCTTCAGATAATTGCAAATTTTCTCCCAAAAGTCTGTCAACGTGGGGCATGACCACCAATAGTGGAGGTACATGCCTGTTCCCCCACATCCTCTCCAGCAATCTGCAGTTCCCACTTGACATTTCTCTGCAATGAATTTGGCCGTCAAATAATACCTCATTATTAAGTTGACCTGAACTTCCCGCACCTCCAATGGTTGAGAACAGGCAGCTATATGTTTAAATATTTTTCCTTCCTTTGATCTAATTTTAATCCCAAATTCTTTCTCCAGTTATCTAAATAAGCCAGATACATTTTATTACGCAAGGATTTCTATAATTTTGAAACTCGGTAAACCAGTGAATCAACCTGCTAGTTATCGGCCTGTATCAATGCTGAATTCTGATTATAAAATTTTTACAAAAATACTGGCAAAACTGTTGACAATCTATAGTTAGTAAATTGGTGCATAATTGGTGAATAAGATGTTTTTCAAGGCAGCATGTACTGTTTTAATAGGAATTTAAAACAGGAGTTTAAAAACGTCTTGCGCAAGAGATTTTTCTTTGGTTTTACCTTAAGAAATGTCAGGAATAGTTTAATCACAGTTCAATTTTCTAATGTAGAGACTGGATTGTTTCATAGAAACATACTTTATCAAACACTTTTGAAATATAGTGAACAACAAAAAAGAGTGTGTACATTGAATTACAGAATTTTTCTTCTGAAACTCCTACTTTCAGTTACTAATTTATGTAACAATCACTTGTATCAGTGTTATCAAAATAAACTGTCAGAAACGGGATTTATTTATTGACAGTCATGGTATGCCTTTGGACAAACAAACCATGGGGTGCTTCTGCTGT
>QEPC01011914.1:598439-620059 GCA_003113815.1 Sphenodon punctatus | reverse complement strand
CAGCTAGTGCAAAATGCGGTGGCCCGGCTCCTTTCGGGGATGGGCCGTCGGGCGCACATAACACCTGTGCTCCGGACTCTGCATTGGTTGCCAATAGCGAGCCGAGCCAGGTTCAAGGTTCTGGTATTGACCTATAAGACCCTTCACGGTTTGGGCCCCTCATACCTCAGGGACTGCCTCGCCCTCTGCACCCCAGAGCGGCTCCTTCGGTCTGCCCGGGGTGCCTTCTTGGAGGTCCCCCGTGTTAAGCGGAGGGCCACAATGGAGAGGACATTCTCGGTGGCCGCGTCGCGCCTTTGGAATTCCCTCCCGGAGGAATCTCGCCTGGCCCCAAGCCTTTTAACATTCTGGCGAATTTGTAAAACCTGGCTGTTCGCCCAGGCCTTTGGGGAGGGGAGGAGGGTGGGTTAGGGAGGGTTTTTATCCCCCTTACCCTTATTTATTGTATTTATCATGTTCCCTGGTCCTGTTTTAATTGTTGTATTTTATGCGTGTCACAGGTGGGGGAGATTCCAAGCGCCTCAGCCAACACCCCACCCCCCTTTCCAGGCTAGACACGCCCCCTGGTCCTTTTAACACAGGTGCACCCCCCCACATACAGGGGGGGTACCCGTGTGAATGCCGTGGGGGGGAAGGTGTGTGCAGGGGGGGTGTCCATAGGAACGCTGCTGGCGGTTGGTGGGGGAAGGTGCATGCTTCCGCGCTCCACCCGCGCATGGAGCACCAATGCCGGTTGCTCCGTGTGTGAAAATGGTTGTGCGTTTGTGGGAACAGCCGCACACCCACCTCCACCGGCGCACACCCATCCCCCCACCCACTGTAGCCTGTGTGAAAATGACGTCAGTGGAGACCATCTAGACTGGAGGTTAAGATTATTTTTTTTTGAATGTGTGAACAAAGCAGTGCTGACCATGCTAAACTATCAATTTTCTTATTTTCCACCAGTAACTGGGAATATTCAACCTTAAGTTTGTGGGTTTTTTCAGACTTTTTGATTTGAATTTAAGACTGCTCAGTAGAGAGGCATGGAGTGGGGAAAGAACATTACAGTATAGTAAATATTAATGGATAAACCTAGGGAATTTAAAGATAATTTTAATACATTCAGACTTATGGAGAACAATTTTCAAGTCACAGATGTTCAGTTCCATTTATTGTTCTGTAAAACGTGATTAATGCAGGAAATGTGTAAGCATGAAAATGTCTTATTTTTGCTCCACGTTATTCAATCAATCAATAGCGTTTTATTGTTTTAGCCGATGGCCGTAACAAATTCAATAAAAAATTAAACACAAATTCAGATATCAGATGCCGCATGGTTTAGAACTATAAATATAATTATCAATGGATATTATTTCAAAAAAACAAAAGGTATTTAAAAAAAGTTGCCTTGCCCTTCTCGGAGCTTGGGCTGGCAACCCTTGACCCCTGCATCTGATAAAATACTTTACAGTTTTGTCACTTATCATTGTCTGTTTTAATTTTTACTTTGAAACCGAATTTTAAACAATCTGTAAATACTTAACTCTCACACACAGCCATATGGCCGGCTGCAAACATAGACGGCAGGGTAACCATTTAAAGCAAAGAATAAACTTAAACTTGATAAATAAACCAACTTTAGTATAAAAAGTCCTTCTCATGGGCGAGTCCAATTTCTTCAAACATATTTTTCTTTCTTTTAATTTCCAGTCTGCGTGAAAGGATGGCAACTTTCTTGGTAGTATACTTATTTGTATTTGCCAATAGAAAGGAAATACGAAGTAGAGGGTCCCAGTGATCCCTTCCCTCAAACCAAGTCCCAAAGGTGTCATCCTGCAATTTTCCAAATAGGGGGCAAGCCAAAAGATAATGCGGGAGGTCTACCATAAGTTGGCCGCAGGAACAAAATCGTAAATCTGCTGGGATACCCTGAAACCGTCCTTCCATCACTTTTGTCTGTATCATATTAAATCGTAAAGTAGTGAAAGCTCTTCTGGTTCTAAAATTAGCTATATCTGTGAAAGGTATGATTCATACTCCACTCCCAGTTTAAATAAAGGATACCAGGGGGCTACTTTTTGGTTGTTTAAAGCTTCCATCTCTACCTGCAAGGCTACATCTGTCAATCTAGATTTAATAGACTTAGCTTGTAGCCTGGGGCATTGTACAAGGCTGAATGTTGTTAGTCCTTCCTGCCGAAAAAATGTATACACGTTTTTTCCAATTATAAACAGCGAATAAGTTTGTCTGTTCTTGCCAGCAAAGTCTTGGCAGCCTACCACAGTCCATATCACGAACTCGGAGCCAGTAGCTAAGTAATAAGAATCTGATTTTAGTAACAACCGGAAGTAAACCGGTTTCTGCTCTCAGTAGGATAGAGGAGGTACCCTTTGGTACACCCAAGATAGCTCTAAGCATTTTACTTTGGACTATTTCCAGTTGATCTGACTTTGCCAAACCCCAAATCTCAGCACCATATAGCAGTTGGGGAAGTAGTTTGTCCTGGAATAACTTAAGAATAGGAGCAGTTCTTCTCCCACCGGAAGTCCTCCAAAATTTAAGTAGTCCATTCATAGTGTGGGCAGCCTTTCGTTTTGTATATTCCAAGTGAGTTCTCCAACTTCCCAAGCGTGTAAACCAAATTCCTAAATATTTATACTTGGTCACCTGCTCCAGTGAGCTGAGATTCAATTTCCAGGAATAATGCTTAGGCTTTTTTGAAAAGAGTACAATTTTGGTCTTACCTTGGTTGACAGAAAGATGATTTATACTACAATATTGGTTTAAGGCTATCAGTTGACGATTCATTTCTACTCTAGATGTAGAGAGGATAACCATGTCGTTAGCATACAGCAAGACCGTTACTGGCCTACCTCCTATAGCAGGGGGGGTGCCCCTCACAACTCTGGAAATTTACAACAATATCATTCATGAATAAATTAAAAAGAAAGGGGGCCAATACACAGCCCTGCTTAACTCCATTAGTCACCAAGATTGGATCAGACACTACTCCTGATGAATTTAATCTAACCCGTAGCCATGTGTCAGTGTAAAGTAGGCGAACTAAGGAGAGAAGGTGGTCATCTATATTCAAAGCCTGCAGTTTTGTCCACAAGATTGCCCTATCAATGGTATCAAATGTGGCTGTTAAGTCAACAAACAGGGCAAAGACCTAGCTATTGCATATAAAATCATTTATTTATTATGTGGGATAGCACCTGTCTCTTATACACATCTAGATGTGTATAAGAGACATGGATTAACCTGGTGTACTTGGAATGGATCACACTTCGGATTAAAAAGAGTCAATATAGGAAAGTGGTCACTACACCCCAGAGGAAGGACTGCAAAATCAATAAAATCAGCAAAATTGCACAGAGGAACAGCAATATAATCAATGACGCTTACCCCATTGTGGGAAAGGGAAGTTAGATCCCCGCTTGAATCGGATTTCGAAGTACCATTAAGCATTTTATAATTGTTCATATATTAAAACGCTCATAATTGTACTCCATAAGCGTTTAATGCTAGGTCCCTTGACACCCTCGGGGGTGTGTGTGTCAAAATATTGGTCCGCCTCCCAGCCAAGCGCAGCGACTCTGGCCTTGTCAATTGGCCTAGTCTAAACATTTAAGATCTCCCACCAGAATCACAGGGACATTAGGATAATCAGTTTCCCATATATTGATTTGTTCCTCTACCAAACCCCAAAACTTTCACTGCACAAATAAACTAAGGGAAGGAGGAAGATATATATTAATTAAAATAAAAGAAGAATCTATACCCCAGCGAACTAAAATTGCCATCATATTATAAGAGTTGTATTGCAGCTGCCTACACTCCATCCTATACTGTGAATTGGGCATGATTGCTATACCCCCTGAGGGTCTACCAGGCTTGCCTGTATGCAATGCTGGAGTTACCCAAGTCTGGAAACCTACCAAGGTGGGACCCTGTGGATCACTAACCCAGGTTTCCTGGAGACAAAGTATTCCACAGTTTGCCAAATCAGAAATATCAATGTTACTTTTGCAAGAATACCAACATCTTTCTTCTGCTTACACCCTGGCAACAGCAAAAAGTCGAACTGATTAGTATCTATATTAGGGCTAACTGGGACTGGTTTGTTGGGCATTTTTCTTGCTGTCCCTAGTTGGTGCTACTAGGGTACAATCCCTATTCAGTTCAACTGTCTCTGTATCTACTGGAGCCCTTGGTAAGCTTACACATTGAGAATGGAAACTTTTATTTGAACCAACTACTTTCCTACCTGGGCCACGCTTCACATTTTTGTTTATAGGCATCTATCAAGAGAAATCCCCCTGGTTAGTAGATGTTTCTTTGCTAGAAAAATACTTTTAACAAATCCTGCGTTATTCTATTGAGATTTTAAGAAAAGAATTAGAACCAGAGAGACTGACCACATCTTTAATTTCAGATTCTTCAACTCTACACCTCAATAAATTGGAGAGATTACGTGCAGCCTGACCCACATTTGCCCAGCCAGGCAACCAGCCATTTGGGAGGGGGGATACTTAAAATAATACCATATTTGTATGAAAAGGCTGGTACCTGGGCGCAATGCGCATGCGCGAATAGTCGGCCGCGCCGAAACCACGCTCCCCCGGCAAACCCGCTCCGGCGCTTCTAACCTTAATAAAAACCCAAAATCAAACAAATCAAAAGAAAGGATCAGCTGTGGGAACGTCTGGGGCACAGAACTGACCAAAAAAAAATGGAGAAAAAAAGGTCCCTTGATCGGCTCTGGCGGCAGAAGCGCGAGGCAGAGGCAGCAAAGGGAAACGCGGTAGGAGGCAAAATGGCGGGCGCGGTCTTTTCAAACGCCCCGAGGGACCCAAAGAACTAAAAAACCCAGGCCAAAAACAAACGGTGTAGGGACTAAGGCCCAAGGGGCAGAAAGAAAAACAAAACTAAAAACCCCAAACAGAAGTAGGGGTTGTAATAGAGAGAAGAGCAGAACAAAAAGCAAGCAAAAAAAAATATATAGCTTTATATGTAAAAAAATAAAAATAAAATAAAGCTGCCACTGACAAAGGCCCAGAAGACAGAAATAAAAAACCCCAAGGCAGTGGAGGGGCCTCCAGCAGTACAAAAACAAAAAAAACAAAAAAACAAACAGAACAAGTAAAAAGCAAGAAAATAAATATTTAAAAACAAATCTGCCAGGGATAAAGACCTAAAGGGCAGAAATAAAAAACCCAAAAAAAACAGAAGCAGGGGCTCCTGCAGTAAAAAGAGCAGAGCAAGCAACAAGCAAGAAAATATACATTTCAAATAAAACCAGCATAACAAATAATAACCCTACTATTAAAAAATTTAACAACAACCCCGGCTGGGGGAAGATCAGGGGCATGGGACCCCCCAAAAAAGCGGGGGAAAAGGGACCGCTCACAAGAATGTGGCAGCAAAAACAATCAGCTGAAGCTGCTCAGGAAGAGGGGGGGACTGACAAAATGACAGCCTCAATTTCCCCCAACACCCCAGAAAATTCAGAAAATGAGGAACAATCCACTATGGAAATGATTCTGGCTGAGGTAAAAGCCTCAAGATCAGAAATACAAATAGCAAGGGCTGAAGCCCAAAAAGATAAAATGGAGGTCCTCGAAAAAATCAACTCAGTCAGCAGAGCAGTGGAAAGTGGAAATAAAAAGCTAGAAACCATGTCAAAAAGACTAGATCAGGCTGAGGGAAGAATTTCCAATCTAGAAGACCAGGCATTGAACACAGACGGAGACCTGGCAAAAATAAAAGAATCCCTCTCCCTGCTGAGGTTCAAATGCGAAGACCTGGAAAACAGATCGAGACGCAGCAACCTACGCATAATGGGAATAAAAGAAAATAGTGAAGCGGAGGGGATGCAGGAGATGCTGATGCAGATCTTCAAGCAAAATTTTCCAGAACAGCCACAGCTCCACAACATAGAAATAGAAAGGGCGCATAGAACACTGAGGCCCAAACCAAAAGACTCTGATCCGCCCAGGGCCATTATAATTAAATTTTTAAAGTACAAGGACAAGGAAGCCATCTTAACTTCATCCAGAAAAAAAAGACAACCGATGGAATTTCAAGGCAATAAGATCAGGATTCAAGCGGACTACGCATCAGAAACCATGACAAGGCGCAGGGCGTGGGCAAGATTCTACAACGAACTAAATGAAAGGGGGCTCAAACCCCAACTGTGGCATCCAGCGAAATTAGCAATTCTCGTAAATGGCAGGAGAAGGGTTTTTGAGGACACCACGGACTTGGAAATATTTTTACATGCCCAAAAACCAGATCAGGCGAATAGAGGAGAAGAAAGATGAGTCTTGCTAGTACAGGTTGAATGGTCAAATAACAAAGATGAATGGGTAAAATAAAATAATATATATAAGATCAAATACGATTAGCGCAATAGATAAAATGTAAAACAGGTATCATTCTGCCGGGGGGAGGGGTGGGTTAGAAACAGTAACTTAATTACATAAGCAGCCCCCAGAGCACCCTCTGAAAAGAGGGAAAGAAATGGGAAATTGCATTCCCATCAACGTTATGCTGTTAAGCAATGTAAAGTATAAACAGGCAAGGTTATATTGTTGTATATGTTTGTTGTTAAAGATGTATAATATGTGTTTAGCTCCGCAAGGAATATTGTCATTATCCAGGTACATTCAACACCTCAAAGACATCTGGGACCCCAACAGAAAACAAGTCAATGAACACCAAGTGCTAATAGAATCAAAATGCAGTCAAACACAAATAGCGCAATGGCAAGGATAACAGGTAAAACCTTAGATATAAGATTCATTTCCCTAAATGTAAAAGGCTTAAACCACCCGGTAAAGAGGAAAAAAGTCTCAGAGCTAATAACAGACCAACAGGTAGAGGTTTTCTTCCTGCAGGAGACACATCTGCTGCAGAAGGATTTGAAAAGGTTCACATTTAAGGGCAAAGGGGATATATATGCTGCATGCGGGAAGAAAAAAAAGACAGGGGTGCTGATAGGTTTCTCATCAGCCACCGATTTCAAATTACTAGAACAGAAAAAGGACAAGGAAGGTAGATTTCTAATGATAAAGGGGATATTAAATTCACAGCAGGTGACATTAATCAACCTATACGCCCCAAACGAAAAGACTCATCAATTCTTTCAAAAATATATCCCACTGATCATGCAATGCACAGAAGGCTTTTTAATCCTTCAGGGGGACTTTAACTCCCCCTTGACAATTTTGGACCACTCTACAAAATCACAACTTACTCACACTCATAAACATATTGCAACAACGATAGCGCAGCATGGTCTAGTAGATGTGTGGAGATGTCTAAACCCCTCCACAAGAAGCTATACCTTTCATTCAAGCAGGCACAACACATACACAAAAATAGACCACCTGCTAACAGAAAAAGACACACTACACTACTGCAATAAATGTGAAATAATCCCTATCACATTTTCAGATCACAATGCGTTGGTTTCTACCTTCCATTGGAACAGAAATACAAACCAAAAATCTCGCAGCTGGCAATTGGATAGAGGAATACTAAAAAATGATTGGATAAAACAACAGCTAGAAGAAGATCTCAAGGAATATTTTGATTTAAATGTAGGGACAGTACAGTCACCCCATATAGTATGGGAGGCAATGAAAGCAGTAATAAGGGGTAAAATCATTGCAATAAAAGCAAAAATGAATAAAACAAGAAGAGAAAGGAATGATGATCTTCTCAAGCAATTAACAAACCTAGAAAAAGAAAATAGCAGATTCCCCACCAAAAGCAACCAAATTGAAATTGAAAAGATACGTAGTGAAATAGACACTTTAGAAACACAAAAAATCACGCAACAATTGAGAAAAATTAAAAGCTTTTATTTTCAAAATTGCAACAAACCGGGCAAGGTATTAGCACAATTAACAAAAACAAAGCGAACAAAAGCTGCCATTCCAATAATAAGAAAGAAAGATGGAAGCAAAACATCAAAACAGCAGGAAATTCAAGGAGCATTTGTGGAGTTCTATCAAGAGCTGTACACATCCTCAAATCCAGATCCTGAAAAAATAACAGAATTTGTTAATAAATACAACATGCCTAAATTTAACAAAGATCAATTAAACTATCTGAACTCTCCTATAACAGAAAAAGAGACAAAGAGCACAATTAAAGATTTAAAAAACAATAAGGCAGGTGGACCCGATGGCCTACCTGCAGAATTTTACAAAACATTCAGTAAAACAATTATACCACACATAACCAACACATTCAACAACATTATGAATACCCAAGAAATGCCAACAACATTTTATGAAGCAGTCATCACCATAATTCCCAAGCCAGGCAGAAATACAGAGGAATGTGGCAGCTACAGGCCAATCTCCCTGCTCAACACAGACTATAAAATATTCACAAAAATACTAGCAAATAGGCTAGCAGCAATAATTGGAGAAGTAATTCACACCGATCAAACGGGCTTTATTCCAAATAGACTAGGAATTGACAATATTAGAAGAACAGTTAATTTAATTCATGCAGCCCGAAAAATAGATCAACCGGTAATAATACTATCCGCTGACGCGGAGAAGGCCTTTGACAGGGCGGAACCGTTATGCCTATACAAAATACTAGAACATATGGGAATCACAGGCAATTTCTCAAGGGCAATTAAAGCCATCAACTTAAAACCCAGATCGCGAATTTTAATCAATGGAGAACTATCGGACCCATTCCCCCTGACAAGAGGAACTAGACAGGGATGCCCGCTCTCCCCCCTGTTATTCAACATCACATTAGAACTGCTGGCCTGCGCCATCAGACAAGAACCAGACATTAAGGGCATACAGATAGATAAGACTCACCACAAATTATCTCTATTCGCGGATGACATGCTGTTATATATCACCAACCCACATGCAACGATACCAAAAATCCTCACTCTAATAAATCAGTTTAGTAAAATTTCAGGCTATAAAATCAACCCACAAAAATCACAGGCCCTTATAATTACCAAAAACAATCAGGATACCCAAGCCATCTCGGAGCGATTGCCGTTTGCAATAGCTGAATCTCAATTTAAGTACCTAGGGGTAAATATCACCAAAGATCACACAAAATTATACAAAGCAAACTTCCCCCCCATCTTAAACCAAATACGTAATGAAATCTCAACCTGGCAAAGATTCAAAACTTCCTGGTTAGGAAATATCAATCTATTCAAAATGATAGCACTGCCTAAAATCCTGTACAAGGCAATGGCCCTCCCCATACAAATTCCAACCAAATTTATAAAACAATGTGAGCAAGCTATGCTTGATGCTGTATGGAGAGGAAAAAAACATAGAATAAATAAGCAAACACTAATCAGGAAGAAAGAAAAGGGAGGTGTTAATATGCCAGACATAAAAACTTACTTTAGAGCAGTTGCACTGAGAACACTTAGGTACTGGTATCACCCTACGAAGAACACCACATGGGTGGAAATAGAAAAACATCTATTAGGTAGTCCAAACCTTCAAGAGATGTTAACTACACGTGATAAAAGAAATTTAAGGAAAATAGCGGAACACCCATTTGCAAACGCCATCATGCAACAGTGGCACTTAACACAAAAAAAACTAACAATCTCCCCAGAAGCTTCACCATACACACCTATAAACGCCCAGGCATTATGGAAAGATAACATAGCAAAGAATCTAAGGAAAACATTAAACAAATGCAACATCCATAGAGCTGAACAATTATTTAAGGACAACCAGTTCATAACAAAACAAGATCTGCAAGACACAACCAAAACAAAGATAGACACATTACAATACCTCCAATTGAAAAATAGATTTACAGATAAAAATAAAAGACAACATTTCACTAGAAAACCGACGACTCTTGAAAAAATTGTATTCAGTCATACGGCCAACAAGGGATTGATCTCTAGAATTTATGGGGCTCTAATCGAGGCCGACGCAAATAAACCGACTAAATACATAGGAAAATGGGAACGAGAATTGGGAATAAAACTAGAAAAGCAACAAGTTGAACAAATTGGACATTATATGCACAATTGTGCGAGCTCATTAGAAATTAAAGAAACCCAAATTAAGGTGATTCTAAGATATTATTTAACGCCAATTCATTTTAAAAAAATAGAGGGCGATGGCCTCGATCGGTGCTGGCGGGGATGTGGAGAGAAGGGTACCTACCTTCATTCTTGGTGGTCCTGCCCCAGGGTACAACAGCTATGGGGTATAATTTGGACGTATATGAAAAAGGCCACAGGTTTGATCGTTCCTTTCAGGCCAGAAACTGCTTTGTTGGGATTGTATCCAGATGTACCGCTGATGAAACAGCATCAAGAAACATGTACACTTATGACCATGGCGGGTTTAAACATAATTGCCCGCAATTGGAAAACGGCGAAAAATCTAACAGAGACAGAATGGATAAAAAGACTCTGGTACATGTACTCCATGGAGAAGATTGCAGCAACACAAGAGAATAAATCAAAGAAATTTACAACAAGATGGTTTTCTTGCATAGAACACATACAAGGACACACAGTCGTAGAGAAAAATCGATCATACTTGGTGGTCTACAAGATATAAACGTAAAAACAATAATATATCATCGGAGCAAGTTACAAAGTTACAATGTTAATTTAATTAGTTATATAAGTTAGTGTTGCTGAGTGTGTGTAATGTTGGAAAAAAAATAAAATTGTGTATAAATAGGGGGAAAAAAAAAAAAAAAGACTGGTACCTAATAGTCATTTCCAGTAACACAGGGTGCTCTAATACTGAGATCTGCTTGGGAAGGAGTCCTCCGATAATCATTGAACTCAGAGGGGCTTCCCTTTCTGGGGGCACTTTTGGTCTGCGCACCCTCTCTGATATCGTCAACTTTGCCCATTACTGCCATAAGTTGTTCCTTTATTGAGAGCAACGACTGGTTCATGTCAGTGATTTTAATAAATAACAATGAGACAGTTTGAGCTATCAAATTACACTGGGACTCCAGCAGTTCCCCATGTTGTAAAGAGCTACAATTATGTGACTGGCAAGATATGGTGATTTTCTAAAGGCTTCGGATGTGGAGAGTCCAGAAGGGTATCCTCTCCCTGCTGGGCAGCATTTAATTGGATGAGAGAGACATCCTTACCAATGATATTGGCAGCTAATCCTGCCACCTCATTATTATCTTGGAGGCATGCAAATTGATTAACCAATTTAAATGAAGACAATGTTATTTCTGGAGATAGTGATAAAATATCAGTGACAAAGTCTGTAATCTTTGCTTGCTTAGTGTGAGAGGTTTCTACAATTTGAGAAATGGGGGAAGAAAGTATATGCTGCTTTTTTGTTTCCATTGCCAGACTATATTAAAGGGGTCTGTGTAAACTAGGCCCCCTACCAAGAAAAAAATCCTTAAAATACAAATATATACAAATATAAAACCCAACCGCTCAGTCCTACCCCTTCGTGGGGCTTGCCAGCGGAAAACTTGGCTCCTGTGGGGGTACTAAGTCCTACCCCTTCTTGGGGTTTGCCGGCGGAAGACTTGGCCCCTGTAGGGATACTGAGTCCTACCCCTTTTCCGGAAATCAGTTAGAATTTGGAGTCAGTCAAGCCAGTTTTGTAAGTTAGAGCTGCAGGAGCTTCTTGGGTTATCAAGGTGCTACTTAATCAACAAGGGGGTGCAGTCATGGCTGCCACAGTCCGCCAATGGCCCCAGCAACGGCTGACACCCTTTGGGTGTCGCCCTTCGACTGGCGCCCAAGGGCTCCAGGCCCTTCAGAAATACCTGTTGGAAGAGGGGGGCACTCAGTTGATTGACAGGGCAGGGTAATAACTCTCGCTCACCAGCTACAATCCTCTCCCAACTGAAACACACACACCTCCGCTCCACATTATAAGATCAATTTAATTTGACTTTTTAAATGTTTCAAATATTACAGATATTATCATAAGCAGCAGGTATGTTAGGGGAGAAAATTTCTCAAATTGAGAGAAACTGACATAAGTACCATACTGGGCTAAACCAATGGTCCACATAGCCCACCATCCTGTCTCCAACAGTGGCCAGTTTGGTATGTTAGGAAGGTGCACAGCCGATCATAATAGTTGTTCATTCCCCATGATTCACTCCCCATTCCCTATAATCACAGGTCTCGTCCCCCAACCAACTTGGCGAATAGCCTATACTCTAAGAACTTGTCCAATCCTCCTTTGAATTTGGCTTTTTCTGTCATATGTTTGCCAGCATACTGACTTTTTCCCTTATCATATCATATTTGCCAACATGCATAATATATTCTTTACAGTGACCTGACCTCTGAATTTAACTGGTATTGATATCCCGGGTCAACTTCAGAGCCTTTTTTAAAAAGCTGGCATTTTTTTCTATTTCAGTCAAGTACAGAGGCTGATTGTTGGCAATAGTTTACATAATTTTATATATATATATATTGTTGACATGAGAACCAGTGTGGTGTAGTTAATAGTGCAGTACTTGGAGGCGGTAGGGGGAGACCAAGGCTCAAGACTCACCTTAGCCATGAACTCACTGAGGGTGTGGGTCAATGGAAAAGAAGACTCATTGGCCTGGGTCAATGGAAAAGAAGAGGTAGAGCTGAG
Source organism: Sphenodon punctatus (assembly GCA_003113815.1). NCBI lineage: Eukaryota > Metazoa > Chordata > Lepidosauria > Sphenodontia > Sphenodontidae > Sphenodon > Sphenodon punctatus. The sequence goes on along the minus strand of QEPC01011914.1, from coordinate 607,454 downwards.
TGTCATCAGCATACTGATGACACTGCATGCCCTGAAACCCCCTCACGATCTCCTCTAACAACTGCATATAGATGATAAACAAGAGGGGGGACAGAATGGCAACCTGCGGGACTCCATACGTGAGGTCCCGGGGGGAAGATGTACACTCCCCCAAGACCACCCAGTGAGTTCTCCTGGCCAGGAACGAACAAAATCAGTCCAAGACCGTTCCGCCAATTCCAGCACAGTCCCGCAGGCAAGTCACCAACATCTCATGATTGACTGTGTCGAATGCAGCCAAAAGGTCTAGAAGGACCAGTAAGGTCTGACGACCCTGGTCCAATGCCAAACGGAGATCGTCAACCAAGGCCACCAATCCCGTCTCCCCTCCCAGACTGGGTTTCGGCCTGGGTATGGTACGATCAAGGAAATTGGTGCGGTCCAGATGTTCCTGGAGCTGCCGTGCCACAGCCCGTTCAATAACCTTCCTTAAAAAGGGAAGGTTAGAGACCGGCCGATAACTGGCAGGAGCATCATGGAGGTGGGCAGGCTGTACTCAGTAGTACAGGAGGCGGGGCTATGTGGACCATGGGCCGTTTCACATGGGCATGGGCACACGTGTGGGGCTGGGTGTCAGTAGGAATGCCGCAGGTCGCAGCCAGTGGGGGTTCGTGTGCGCTCCCGCGCTTCTGCATGAGAGTCGAGGGTGAATGCTGTGAAGTCCGAGGGTTGTGGGAGTGCGGGGATACCAGCTGGGAGAGACTTGATGGCGGTGGCACCATGGACCCTTCCCACCTTCCGGGATAAAGACGGCAGAAGCCCTGGTCAGTTTCAACTACCTGCCATTTGTGGAGGCGGAGGCGGCCGCAGAGTGGGCTCGGGGGGGGGGGCAGGTTCAAGGAAGACACTTGGGGGAGAAACAAGACTGGTAAGTGGCTGTGGCCGCTTACTCTTCTCCCTCTATTTTGGACACGCCCCCAGCTGGCTTCAAAAACAACGCGCTGGCGGCCACGACCAAAGGGTGCGGCCCTTTGGGGCCCTTCGGGGCCAGTTGGGGGCTGAGGGGCCTGTTGGTGTGATTAGGTGGGAGGGAGTGGTTGGGGTATGGGGAATTGTACAATTATTAATGTTGAATATTTAATATTGTTCTGGGGTTTGCTCGGGCCGTTGTGGGCTTTCTGTAGGGGTATATTGTGGAGGGTTGGGTATTGTATTTGAAGAGGAAGTGGAAATGGCTGTCTTCCCCCTGGTGAGAGAAGGCTGGAGCCAGCAGTATACCCTGGTGGCAACAGGGTATGGTAGTGGGGGTGTTGACTCGTTGTGTAGGCATGGTCAGAGGAGGTATTAGTTGGGGTTTTTGTTGACATGTATGATATGTATGATGATGATATTGTCTGCTGGGTCCCCTGCGTGGGAGTGAACCCTGCAATGTATATTTATAATGTTGTATAATTAAAATGTGATGCGAATGCGATGCGATCTATCACAAATGCACGGAGCAACAGGCTCCAATGCCGGTTGCTCTGTGTGTGGAGATAGGTTTGCGCCTGTGGGAATGGACACACACTCACTGCCAGCCACCACAGGTGCATACGTTTGAAAAGGGCCCATGTCCACACATCTCCCCACCTCATCTCCGGCCACTGGCACATTTGTTCTCACCCCGGACAGGATCAAGACATGGCGGTGCCATGCGCCATCATGTCTAAAAACACCCTGGGTGATCTTGGGCTAATCTCTCACCCTAACCTATTTCACAGGGTTGTTCTGAGGATTGAGTTGAATTAGTTAATGTTACAGTTAATATGGTAAAGAATTGTAAGCCATTTTGAGCATAAGGGATAGGCTGGGATAAAAAAAATCGGTATAAATAACTAAATCTTGTTGCTAGTAGTTCTGCAATTTCATGTTTGACATTCTGCTCTTGGTGACTCATTCCTGTAGTTTGTCTACTCTTAAACCTTTTCTAGTGCTGCATCCACTTGTCAGGACTCTTCATCACCTAAAAAGAATAACTCTGGTATAGGTATCTCCTGAATGGATGCAAAGTATCCATTTAAATTCTCTGAAATGGCCTTGTCTTCTCTCGGTGCATCTTTAATCTCTTGATGGTCTCATGGCCTGACTGACTCTCTAGCTGGCTTCTACTTCTGATACACTTAACATTATTAGATTTTGCATCTTTAGCAAATGGCTTCTCAAATTCCCTCTTGGCCTGCCTTGTAGATTTACATTTTACTTGCCAGTGTTTGTGCTGCCTTCTGTTTTCTTCCTTCAGACTTGTTTTCAATTGTTAAGATGTCTTTTTTGTTCTAATAACCTCCTTTACATTTTAGCTATGCTGGCATTCATTTTGGTCCTTTTGCTTCCTTTTGTGATTTGTAGTATACATTTAATCTGGGCCTCTAAGATGGTATTTTAAAATGGTTTCCGTGCCTCTCACAAAGCTATTTGAGTAAGTTGACAAATGTTCCATTTTGCAGCACGATTCTGGAACGGAGTGTACTCCAGGAGAGTCCAAGAGCTTGGGACAGAAAGAAAATGGCAATTACATCATTTATGCAAGAGCAACATCTGGGGATAAACATAACAATAATAAATTCTCCATCTGTAGCATTCGAAATATCAGCCAAGTTCTTGAGAAAAAGAGAAACAATTGTTTTGTTGGTAAGTATTGCCTCCAAGTAAGACACGGAAGGGTTAACTTTACAATATTTTATGCTAATTGTAGAATTTAAGCCTAATTCCTATAATAACCTATACCAAACATTTAGTAAATTTGCAAAGGATATTGAACATGTTAATTGAAAAGCAGTGTAAAAAATTTCAGGGTTAAATACTTAAATATTTCTAACTTAGAAGGCACCTGACTTATGTTTTAAATAGGGCTCAAATGAGAGAGCGTTTGCTTCTCATGAGAATTTGTGAGAAAACGAGAACTGGGATCAAGAGCTCAGAGGTCTCCCCCCCCAATTCTAGATATTCTGAGCTTTAAAAAAGCAGCACACTGTCTGCTCACCAGGCACTTACCCTGTGACCCTGTTTCTAGTTCTTATGATACTTTTATCATTTTTTTAAAGCGGTGTAGCTGGCAATTTTTTTTGAGGGGGGGGCAGAATGGGGAAGTGTCCCCTTTCATCCCTTGTAGTGAAATTAACTGTGGGTGCACCCCCCCCTCCCCGTGTGATTTTAGTTCCATCTGGGCTCCACATTTCCTGCTGTGGAGACTGTTATTTTAAACTTTTTGGGGGGCAGAATTGTGGTGGTTTTTTGCTCCTTGGGGGCATGGCTGCCTTCTGCTCCCCAAGACTGGCACTGCTTGGATTTTTCAAAGCAGTATGGAGGGAGTTCTACAAACAGTGCTGCAGCTTTGATCATCAGCTGTGAGGCAGGGAAGCCGCACATGCTGTTCGGCTGCAGGAAGGAGTGGGACGGAGGAAAACAGTTGAGAGCAGGACTTGGGGAGGAACACCAATGCAGGGTGAGTGATTGGCAATCAGGCAGTGCGCTTTTGGGGGAGTGGGTGGTGAGATCTCGCATTTCTTGGCAAGAAACCACCTGGTTCTTGGCTCGTTCTCCTTTGCCAGAAAGAGTCGAGAACTGTTATCCTCGCTGAAAAGCAGGAGAGATCAAGTTTCACACAATCTTTTGGACTCTTTCCTATAGCAGCATGAGGATTTTCTGTTCATTTAGATTCTAAACTTATACTTTCTGAATTTGAGTTCCTCTCCCATTTGATCCTGAATTTGAAACTAGTGCTTTACTTACTGAAAAAGATGGCCAAATACAAATCAAGCTAAGTGAGCACTTTCATATCCCCAAAACAGACTCAGTTGTGGAATGCTAGCTGTGTTACAGTTTGAATGGCGTTCTAGGTTAACTTCCGTAGTAGATTCCGGATTGTCTAGTGTACAGATTTTTTGTATTTATTATTTAAAGCTTTTGTTGTTAATGGTAGTTCTTCGTGAATAACAAAGAACTGCCATACAAGTTTACTTAAGGCAAATTCTGTAATTTAACCTAAGTTCTCCCAACCCTGCTTTCAAAAAACGAAATCTCAAATTCATTAAATTTTGCGGCTTACTTAGGTTCAGTGATGGAACTTCCTTGTCTATAAATTATACGGAACTTGGTTATAGTCAGGAACCCGTGCTCACTGCATTTTCCCCCAATGGAGAAAGTGCAGTGAACGTTGATCCCTGTTAATAGACATGCTGTAGAGTGACATTTCTGTACATAAGTTCTATAGAGGTATTCTGACCTGACAAATTATTCATCAGGACTTGCCTTAATCCAGGCTTACTTTAATTCAGATTTACTGAACATTGATGTAAAATAGCTACATCTCAGGAATGACTGCCTTTTGGCTTTTACGAAGTTCTATAGATAAAGGGAACTGTTTGACACTGAGCTGTACAAATACTGAATAATAATTTGTCATTGAGAAGGATGCGTAAACTAGATATGCTCTTGCATATCAAGGCATAAATTGGCCCAGTATGTATAATTCACTTGTCATGAAAATAATGTTGATAATGCGGACTATAGTGTTGGCTGGTTCTTTTCAGGCCACCTCCACAAAGCTTTGATTTGTTAGTGGTGTTGGTTGTGAGCAGACACTGTTTAAAGTTTGGTACGAACACTGCATGACTTAAAGTTCTATTGAATTTTTCCTTGTTACACTTATACCATACCAAATACAATTTTTAATGAAGAAGCTTTTTCAAAATCCATATTTTTATGGGAATTGAATTGCACAAATTGGACTTTTTAGTTCTGTTGGCTTTACAAGGCTAGTGACAAAGCTAGTGGAAGAAAAAAGCAGTAAAAACACAAAGTAGGACACTGACACATGCATATGAAAAAGATCTGTGAAGAAATGTGCATCTTTTCATTAGAACAGCACTCAGGGTAATTTCAGACATTACGAGATGATAGTCAACCACAGTGGATTACCTTACCTGTGGTGGCTGTGATCACGCGAACGTCTGTTTGAGCCCTGCCAGATGTTCACCATGGTGAATTCCTGGCGGGGTTCAAAGCTAACCACGGTTCTGGACCTCTGGCCAGCCGGAGGTCCGGAACCGTGGTTAGATTGGCCATGATCCAGGATGGGCCAAAAGTAACATCTGTTACGTTGTCCCATCCCAGATCGTGGCCCAGACCGCGATATGGGATTGGGCGCAGTGGCCGAATTGGCTGCTGCACTTGCTTATCTCCCAGGAGGACAGGTGGTCAGGGGAGCGGGGGGGGGGACGGGACGGGGATGTGCAAACGCATGTCGCACCGCACAGCCCCGGCCCCTTCCCAATCCCCTTCCAGAATCAGGCCGACACGTCTAAAGGTCGGATGGCCTGATTCCTGACCGAGATCTGCAACGGATCCCGGTCCGTGGTTCAGTGTGGCGGGCCTCCGGACCCATCACGTCTGAAATTGCCCTAAGTTGGCCAAGTTATGTGATGCTATACCTTCTTCATATGTGCATGAAAAAACTCGGGATCAGAATGAAATAAACAATTTTTCATTTGGATTGTATTTAATTCCTCACAAGACTAGGTTATTCCAGTGGTGCCCTTAACTTTATTTTACAGCTTTTGAGTCTCCCCTTGATTTTTCACTGTAGCTCCAGCCAAAACATTTATGCAATGTATATGTAGCTAGATTTTAAATAATTATAAAACTTTCAGAGTGTGGACAATGCATTGCATTTAGTGAGGAGTAGAATTTTTTTTCAAGCTAGTGAAAACATTTTGTATTAAAGTTTATTATTATAAGAGCATCCTGATATTTTGCAGAGTCTGGTCAGCCCATCTGTGGTAATGGATTAGTAGAACAAGGAGAGCAGTGTGATTGTGGCTACAGTGACCAATGTAAAGACGAATGCTGTTATGATGCAAACCAGCCAGAAGATAAGAAATGCAAGTTAAGACCAGGCAAATCTTGCAGGTAGTGTATAACTTCTACTTGTTTAATCAAGCGTGTCACTATTATTACAAGTTTAGCTTGGAAAAAATTGACAAAGCTTATTAGTAGCCATACAACTAACAGAAGAAATGGAATTAATGTTAACTTCACTAAATGCAGTTTTATTTTGCTTAGCACTAAGTGGAAGCTTCCCTTTGCTATTAGCTCCATATAGTCTCAAGGCTAGTAGCCATGGAAATGAATTGTATAGATAATGACACACAAATGTTAATTAATAAATTCCTTAATTTTATTTCTGCTAGCTGTAGTAGCAGTGGCAAATTGAATGCTTTAAACATCAAAATGAATGTTGAATTTCCATTATTTTTATGAAAGAATTTGGTTATACGCACATACATGCGAATATGCATTTTTCTGGTATAGCAAACACAAAGGGTGTTTGTTTCCATCATTTTAATTATCAAAGAAAACCACTGTGCATAGGGTGTTAGCTTTTCATACCTTGAAATATTTGCAGAAATTGGAAGCAAAAAATTTGACAGTATAGTTTTTTATTTATTCAGTTTTTTTCTGCTCACCGAGCAGCCCAGGGCGAGTACACATGTACTCTAAAGTGGTATGCCAGCTAAATATTACTGTACTATTCAGTAAATGCTAAATTCTGAAGACTTGAATGATACTGCCTTTCAAAGTACATTACAAACTCCAGGAGAAAATCTGAGTATTTTTAAATTTAATTTCCATTTATTCCTTTCCAGCCCCAGTCAAGGTCCTTGCTGTACTCCACAATGTAATTTCAAGTTGAAGACTGATAAGTGTCGGGATGATTCTGAATGTGCTAAGGAAGGAATGTGTAATGGCTATGCTTCAAGCTGTCCAGCATCTGAACCTAAACAAAACTTCACAGATTGTAACAGAAATACACAAGTTTGCATTAAGGGGGTAAGTTTTATCCTCAAAAGCACTGGGCTCTTATATTGCAAAAAAACCTTCTGAAGCACAGGTTTTCCTCATCATTTTTTCAGTCAAGAAAAGTTTTTTTAAAAAATCCCCATATTGACAGATTGACTTGCCAATTAGCGTCATGATGGCCCAAATACCATTTTGGCAAAATTAGCTAGATAGAGTTCACTGTAAGCCCTTTTTAGAGTTGTGTTGCAAAATAAGCTGTTCTGCCTTTTTTGCCGTTGAACGAGCTGGTCCTTAAATTATCTAACTGAAATCCACGAAACGGTTTGCTTTCATTATATAGGGTGATAAACAAAGGTGTGCCCAGAGAACGCACTGCTTTGACATTTAGTCTAAGGTCTGTACATGCTTGTGACATTATTCTGAACTAAATGTCAAAGCAGTGCGTTCTCTGGGCACACCTTTGTTTATAGCACTTTTCTAGCTCTATAGATTCATAGATTTTGTCAAAAGAGACAATTGAGATTTAGTCTCAACAAATAATGAAAATCCATTATGGAAATCATTCAAGTTTCATGTATGGATGAGACAGTGACTTTCTTACATATCTTAAAGGTAGGAAGGAACAAAAATTCCTGTTAGAGCTCCTGTCGGTACATTGTCTACTTGGAGCCGGCCATATTGAAAGAATTTTGTGCTCCCCATAGAGATTCTTTAAATGACCTAGCCTGACCTTAAGGGGGGAAAATGTGTAGTTCAGGAAGGACAGGTTGTCATTGTTGTCTCTGAATCCTCTAATTATTAAAAACTCGCTTTTGATTAAATGCTTTTGAGAAGGTACACAAGAACACACGCGTACAGTCCTCCATTATTTATCCCAGGCACTTTCTTGCTACTAGTTTAGATGTTCGTTCTTTTAAAGGCAAGAAGGTATCAAAATGCTGACTGTTTCTCCCACTCGGCTTATGAACATTGCACAGCAATTACTTTCCTTTTTTTAAATTTTTTTTTTTATTAAAGTGAACAATGGGTATAACAGCCAGACTGAATACAAAGAAAACGGACATCTGAAAAATGAATAGAACGATACTTAAGGCTGAGCATTATGTCGTTAGCTCAATTTACAGAGTCTTATGGGAAGTAATATTCAGTGCTCTTGGAATGAAAATACAGAACACAGTCATTTGGTGCTATAATTTTCATTTTAAATGTCTTCTGTGGTTTTGTAGCACTATCTAAGAATTTTTTGTGGCCTTAATTTAATGCCCCTCTTCCCTATTTTGGCAAATGAGGCATACCAATGCACCCAATAGCAACACTAGATACTCTGTACTTCTTTGAAACTCTTTTCTTATTCAAATAAATTAAACATCAGTAATTATTGACTTTTCTTGGTGGGGAGGTTGGGGGAGGGGTTGCGGTAGAAAGTCGCTTAAGTGAATGCTGTGGTTTCACTTTTTTAGCATGAACTACTCTCTGCACTGGTTTGGAAAAAACGGTATCATTCTCAATATTAAACATTTTTGTCTCAAATAGCAATGTGCAGGTTCTATCTGTGAGAAGTATGATTTGGAAGAATGTACATGTGCTAGTACAGATGCCAAGGATGATAAAGAATTGTGCCACGTCTGCTGCATGAAAAAGAGTAAGATTTAAATTGAAATTCTCAAAATGCATAGAATAGCAAATCTCTACAGAGGTTTGCCATTAGTCTTACCTTCAGATTTTCACTAAAACTTGACTGGACAGTAATAAAAGACTAGGGTTTGGATGGGAAGCATAGCTACTAGTTTTCTTATTGCTCCAAAATGCACAATTTTAAAATACATGATTTAGTGCTAAGATTTGTGTGCATTGTTGTACTAGCATAAAGAAAGTTAGTAAGACTATAACAGCCCATTTGTGGGGCTATGTCTCAGGTTTGTTTTTCATTCCTCTCGGGGAGGAGCCAGCGGGTGGTGTTGGGGGAGGAAACATTGAGCCCCCGCGCTTTACCGTGTGGCGTGCCGCAGGGATCGATCCTGTCTCCGCTGTTATTTAATATCTATATGCAGCCCTTGGGAGAGGTCGTGAGAGGGTTCGGGGTGCGTTGTCACCAGTATGCTGATGATACCCAGCTGTACCTCTCCTTTTCTACTGACCCAGACCCTGCTATCTCGGTGCTATCCCAATGTTTGGAGGCCGTGGCGGATTGGATGCGGC
>QEPC01011914.1:522151-597746 GCA_003113815.1 Sphenodon punctatus | reverse complement strand
TTTTTTTGCTAAGCCCTGTTTATATTTATATTTTTATATGAAATATATGTTGTTTTTATTGAATTTTAATGTATTTTATTGTTTTAATTATGTTGTGAGCCGCCCCGGGCTGCTTTGCAGGAGGGGCGGGATATAAATGCTTTGAAATAAAATGAAATAAATAAATATCCATAGTAATGGCATTAAAAATATGAAATTGCCATTGCCTAAAAGGTTTGAGACTGTTTGAGACTGATTGCGTATATTTGTGGAAATGGGTTTGGTATCCTTACACTTGCTGTTGCAGAAGCAATGTATTTTGTGGTATTCTCAAACAAACATCCCATCCTAAACTATTTTTCTTTTTCTTCAGTGGATCCAGTATCTTGTTCAAGTACAGGGTCTGTTCAGTGGGAGACGTTTTTCAATCGCAAAACCATTACTCTTCAACCTGGATCTCCCTGTAATGATTTTAAAGGTTACTGTGATGTATTCATGAGATGTCGGTTAGTAGATGCTGATGGTCCTCTAGCCAGGTTAAAGAAGGCAATTTTTAATCCAGAGCTGTATGAAAATATTGCTGAATGGATTGTGGTAAGTATCAGTTTGCTATCTTTTATATGTTACATCAGAGTGGTCTGAGTATATTCAGTAGTTGACTTGATAGATGCATGTGTATTAATATTCCTACTTCTGGGTCTGCTTTTTCATGCTTGTAGGCCAGCTAGGAAATGTGGCAGGTAAATATTAATGCCCTTTGGAGATAACTGAAAGAACTGGGGGCTATGTGTGTGTAGTACTTTTTACCCAATATTACTTAATCAATTCTCTCTCTTTGCAGGGTGGAAAGTCAGAATTGATGGGTCATGTCCCGACTCACTCAGCAGTAGGCAAGATCTAGGTGATTGACAGCCACTGCTAGTGGGAAGGGCACCCCTGCACCAGCTCCCCAATCTGTTCCTGCCTTGTGAGACAGCAAAAGCAGGGTCCTTTGCTCCCTCAGGGAGTTATTTTAGGCTATAGATTTTTATTTCCAATTATTGTTTGTTTTGGGGCTAGCCCTCTTCGCTCTCCTGAGGGAATGGCTCTACGCTTTGTAACAGAGGAAAGCCAGGGAAATCTTTCCCCTGGTTTTGTCCCTCCCCCCACTTTCAATCTCAAAGGGAGTCCCGTTTAGGGGAAGAGTGTTTTCTACTGGGGGCTTCTCCTCTAGCGTGAGGGGGAGCTTGAGCAGAGGTAGCAACAGTGCGCAGCCATGGTCGGTCCGTTTCCTGCCTTTTATCTCTGAGCTGGACTGAGTAATGGCTCGAGATGCGGGAAGTCTTTGCAGTTAAACTCCCCACCCAAGAGGGTACTGCTCAGTCCAAGAGCAGAGGCTAACAGCTTGTTTCAGAGGGAGGACACAATGGAACAGACCCAGGAAGTTCCTGTGCAGCTGCAGAGGTAAAGTGCACCTAACCTGGGCATTCCAACCCCTTCAACCCATACTCTCGTGCAGGATGATGTACCTGAGACTGTATTGGTGTGACTGGGGGAGCAGGTTGCTTCATGCCTCCACCTCTTGGCATGGTCTTGTGGCAGCATAGGCGACCCTGGGCCAGTAATATCCTATCCAGTAATTTAGAGGATGGAGCAGGGGAGTCTGAGCTTGCCTGTTAAAGAACACTCTGCCTCTCCTGTTGCTGGCCCTAGTGCTCTTAAAGGCTGCAGCTGCTCCCCTGGGGGGAGCAAACACAGGCCTAAGGAGTCTCCCTCACAGAGTCTCTTCGAAGGACTCTTCCTCTTTCCATTCCCCTCTCCCTGGGGATGCTCCAAGGGCTCCACAGAGCAGGACTCATAGGGGTAAGGAGGAGAAGTGTAAGGACTGCCATAAGAGGCCAAAAAACGGAAAAGAGGGCTCGTTGTACCTCTTCATCTTCCCCAGCCTTCTCCTCTCACATGCCCTCTCCCTCCAGGTCGGGTGAAAGAGTATGGCGAGAGCTCTGGTGCTGGGAATCCCTGTAAGGAGAAAAATAAGGCTTTTCCTAAGCAGGGGGCTGGGCTGTCTGACCTCCGTCTGGCTCAGTTTTAGCTAGATGCCATCAAGGAAGAAGGGGAGCAGCCTTTCAGATTTAAGGGCCCCCACAACTATATGACACACTTCTACTCTGTCCGCAAGTACCAGGAGTAGTTGGTTCATTTACCCAAGGTAGACACAGGAGCAGAAGGCAGCTAATCTAGCAAAGTCTGCTGCCCTGACAGCTGAGGGGGAGGGCTATCCAAAGGGCCCATTTTGGAAGGTAGGAAGGTAGACATTTTGGAGAGTAGGAAGGTAGACATAACTCTCAGTAATAACAATGTGTTACTAACCAAGAGAGTAGCCCACCCAGGGGGGGGTCTCACCTGCTCATTTATTAGGTGTTTGCCACCACCCAACAGGCACACAGCCCACACTGTCACCGGCTTCTTCCCATGGTTCACCACAGCTGTGACTCATCATAGGGGCCACTGCCTGAATGCAGAAGAGATGCACAGGGCTGCCTGTTAAGCACTATATGCTAAACATGCAGGGGCGGGGGAGGCTGCAGGGAGCGAACCTGATCTCCACGGGCTATTGTCGCATTTGTTAACACCCTTCGAAGCATCTTCCCTAGCTCTTCAGGCCTCAGCCTGAAGCTTCAGCAGAACAGTTTTTCTGTGGGAGTCTCCCTTAGAAGATGGAAACTAATGAGTTGAAAGACCACTTCAAGAAGCTTTCCCTCACAGCAGCCTATGCCTCTGTCATTATATAATTATTATAGGCCTGTACAGCTGTACGCTTGACCTGTGATGACGAACATAGTGATTCAACGTTTTATTTGGCTTTGATCATGGAAGGTGGAACTGCCTTCTAAGTCGGTCCCATCTGAAGATCTTTGTCAAGGTAGTAAACTCTTCACGTAAGCAGTGGACAGTGCTCTTACCAGAGCCAGACAAGCTGAAAGCACTGCCTCCCAATTCTACAAAAGTAGGAGGAAATAACCCCACCAAGGAAGAGTGGACTTGCCTGTATGTGGCACTATGCCACAATGGGAAAAACATTAGTGGAACTGAAGGGGGACATATCTGACTTTATATTCAAGCGGACTCCCAGTATGAAAATACTCCATGGGAAGAACTATGCACAAACAGGGAACTCCTTTCTATTTCTCTCTCAGTTGCAAACACCATAAATGCTATGTCATAACTAACATTTCCTGTCGTTAGTTTAAACTAAACTGCACTGGACACTCAGTTGATCTGTATGTTGATATTTGAGGATTTAAGGGGAATTTTTGTTTAGTCCCACTATGTGACTAAAGAAATCAAAAGAAAAATAAAGTAATGTTTATATAGAAAAAAATAAATCTACAAAAGTAGCACCTAGGAGTTCCTTTCGTCCTCATCCCTGCTTTTGGGGCCAAAGGAGTCATTGACCCAGGTAGGGAGTAGCACCCAGCCAGATACAAAAGGTAGCAAAAGGGTCCACAGAACCAGTCCACCTGACTGGCATTGCCCCTTCCCCTTTGAACCCTTGTTTGGGGGGAGGACTACAGTACTTTGCAGACCAGTGGGGTAACATCATTTGATAACTGGTCGAGAGAGACAATTTTTCAGGGGTACTTGATAAGAGTTCACCTTCCCCTGAAGGATCTTTTCCTTTGTCCTCCCACGTTAAGGGATCTGGCCAAACATCCAAGTGGCCATTCAACACTTAGTGGATGTAGGAGCCATAGAGGTGATGTGTCGCTGAGGTATACTGCATCCTCTGCTCTTTTCTTCACAGTACCCAAAAAACGGAGATGCCAGGACTATCTCTGAGCTCAGATCCCTGAGAAGCGTAGGAATTTATGCATAGCAATGCTAAGATCCATTAGCATGCTCCAGCAAGGGCACTTCCTGTCCTGAGAGGTTTGACTTGCAAGAGTCTTACCTGTACGGCCCCATTCGTCAGGTCCAATGCAAGTTTTTCTGTTTTGCCTTAGGCAACAGCCGCTATTAGGTCTGACATCTCTTTCGGCCTCTTGTTATCACCTAGAATGTTCACAAAGATCGTGATTGTTCTGGTGGCACACCTTTGGGAATAGCGGGTACACGTGTATCACTACCTCAGTAACCTTATACGATCCCCATTGGGTTGTCAGGGGGAACAGGACTACTGACCATGGAGTGGCTAGAGGCCCCCAATTTCCTGAAAAGAGGGGAAAGCTGTATGACCCTCAATCTTACAGGCACCAGCAAGTGATGGTTGACATCAGCTTAGATTGGGTTTTCTTGTCGGACGAAAGCCTAATGAAGCTGCTAAGCTGGATCAATATACTCCAAGGAAATAACCAGTTGGATCTGATGTTCCTGCCCCAGGTGCTTGGCAGTCTAGTCTTCTGCTTAGATGCAGTGGGCTGATCCAGGTTTTATCTGCATCCACTACAATAGATCCTTCAACCTTTCCAGCAAGAGACCGCAGCCTCCATGCATCTGCCAATAACAGTTCCTTAAAATGTGAAGGAGGGTCTCTAGTCGTGGTCCGCTCTGACCAGGCTTTCACAGGGAATGTCATACTGGGCCATCATTGTTGGACCTCTTTGCATAGAGTCATAATCACAGGGTCTTAATGTTTCTTTCCACGATGAATGACCCCAGAGCAGTGGGTATGTATTCTCTGTTTCAGGCATGGGTAGAGGGTGGTCTTCAAGCATTGTCTCCCTTTCTCCTCGTCCCTTGAGTAATTCAGAAGACCAGAGACAGAGAAGCTGTGTGATCCTAGTGGCACGACAATAGCCAAGGATACCCTGGTTCTCTGATGTCATCAACATAGTAGTGAGCGGCCTGCTACATCTTGCCGCAAGTCCAAACCTCCTATCTCAGGGATTCGTTCTTCATCCGGACCCATGGATGTGTCAGTTTGCCACTTGTTTGTTGAAAGGGCTCCATTGACTGCCTTTGGCTACTCTGGTAATCTTTTGGATGCTGTGTTATCATTTCACAAATCTTTGGCTATTATTATTATTAAACATTTATAAAGCGCCAGTAACAGCCTGGCGCTGTACAGAACATATAATCAGCTGCGGTCCCTACCTGTGGCTTACAATCTAAAAGACAAGGAGGGGGAGACAAGGAGAGGGGACAGCGGGAGAGACATGGGAGAAGACAAACAAACATTCAGGCGGATGCGAAGTCTCAGGCGCGTGTACTTGGCTTGGTTACAAGGTGGTCGGTAGCAGCAGTCAGCAGAGGAGGGCCGACAGTAAGAGCAAGGGGAAAGACTAGAGGGCATTGGGAAAGGCAGCATGGAAAAGGTGGGTCTTGAGGAGGGATTTGAAGGAGCGGAGGGAGGAGGCGAGGCGGACGTCGGCAGGGAGGGAGTTCCAGGCATGCGGGGCAGCGAGGGAGAAGGGACGAAGGCGGTTGGGCGAGCAGGAGAAGCGAGGGAGAGCGAGGGAGGGGACAGCGGAAGAGCGGAGAGCGCGCGCAGGAGCGCGTAGGGCGATTAGGTCCGAGAGGTAAGGGGGAGCTTGGTCATGGAGCGATTTGAACGTGAAAACCAGGAGTTTGAACAGGATACGTTCAGGAAGGGGGAGCCAGTGAAGGGAGAGGAGGAGAGGCGTCACATGGTCGAAGCGACGGGCAGAGTGAATGACCTTGGCGGCAGAGTTTTGGATCGCCACAAGGGGGGACAGGTGGGAGCGAGGGAGGCCAGCAAGGAGGAGGTTGCAGTAGTCGAGGCGAGAGATAACCATGGCATGAACAAGGATTTTGGCCGAGGAGACAGATAGAAAGGGGCGAATGCGGGCAATGTTGAGGAGGTGTATGTTGCAGCTTGGGCAAAGTTCGTATACTGGTGCAGGATGGCCAGTGCATCAGAAGTTCTGCAGTTTCTCGAGGAAGTAGGGTCTTAAAATGGTTCTCAAGGCAAATACTCTCTTAAGTACTCTTACCTGCTGTAGAGCCCAGCCTGTTCCTTGTCCTCACACTCTCATATTAGGAGATTCCTCAAGACAGCACAGCTCACCTGCGCACTGTTTAGCTACTGGTTCTCCATGTGGAGGCGGAATGTCGTCCTCAGTGCTTTGATACACCCACTGTTTGAACTGCTTTTGCAGATGTGTTCAGAGTCTGAGTTGGGGGGCTGCTCTTCCAACTCAGAAGGATGTATTTTTCACAAAGACAAGGTAGCCCTGAGGTTAGACCCCGCATTCATACAGAAGGTCAACTCGAGGTTTCATAGGAATCTAGAACTGAATCTGCCCTCCTTTTGTCCTAGTCTCCAACACCCTAGAGAGGGGAAGTAGCATAGATTAGGTGTCAGGAGGGCACTCAAAATTTACCTGAATAGGTATAGCCACTTCAGAATGACTCCCCCCTGTTTGTAGTCTTCTGGGCTATGAGAAAGGCCAAGGGCCGCATTTATGTGGCCCGATCCTATTCTCTAGCAGAGAATGAGGGCATGCACGCAAGGATAGGGGACAGATCCACGGCACAGATCCATGATCTGGACCCTCCTTTTCTTGAATAAACCCATTAAGCACCCCCGTCTCCAACCTCTATGTGGCATTGGAGCTCATACTAATATTCAATGTGGCCCCCAGGATAGAAAAGGTTCCCCACCCCTGGTTTAGGGACTTCCAGTCAGTTCTTGACTGCCCACACTGCAAAAAGAGGGACATTTCCTTACCTATGAATTACCTAGGGTGGACAGTCAGTCTCACGCATGTCTGATTCCACTTCTGAGGATCAGACAGGGGTTTTGAGAGTGGGGACTTCTTTCCTGACTCCCTTTTCCTGTCTGTGCCTGTTTTTTCAATCTCGATTGTTTTTTTTGTTTTTTTTTACTGTTCAAGTTATCTTGTTTCTAGTTTTCTAAGATAGCTTTGGCAGCCTGGGGGGCTGGTGCAGGGGTATGCCCCTCCCACTAGCAGTGGCTTTCAATCATCTGGATCTTCTCTTTTTAAAGTTTGAATGTGAGTTATCGCTGCCTCTGAAAACTATCCAGCAGACTGGTGTTAATGTCCAAGCTGTTTTTCAACCATGTGGTGTAAATTTGTCTGATGCACCTTGTCTATGGTGCAGGGTTTTCACTAGAATTTATAATCAGTAGGTTTGCCCTTATTTTCTATTTGCCTAAAAGTAAATCTTAGAATTTCATTAGTGTTATACATACCTCTGAGAATATACCTGCAGTGCAACTTTAAAATGTCTATTCAATGCAAGATACTGTTCGGTACTTTTTCAATACCTTTGACCCTATGCCAGAGAAGCATGACTTGTTTTCACTATATTAGTATTCTGATTCTATAGTTTGGCATCTGACATGGATCAGATGCCAAAAGGGTATTAAGAGTGAGATGATCAAATTTGTAGACAACACCAAGTTGTAGTTAAAACACATGCAAACTGTGAGGAACTGCAACGGGATCTTACGACACTGGGTGCCTGGGCATCGAAATGGCAAATGAGATTTAATATGGACAAGTGCAAAGTGATGCACATAGGGAAAAATAATCCAAACTATGCATACACGATGCTGAGTACTAAGCTAGGCATTACCACTTAGGAAAAGGATCTGGGGGTGGTTGTGGACAATACAAAGACATCCACAGTGCAGTGTGCATCAGCAGTCATAAAAGCAAACAATGTTAGGACTTATTCAGAAGGGGATAGAGAATAAAACTGAGGATGTTCTAATGCCTCTATACAAATCAATGGTGCGACTGCACTTAGAATATTGTGTGCAGTTCTGGTCGCCCCATCTCAAAAAAGGCATAGCTGAATTAGAAAAGGTACAGAGAAGGGCAACAAAAATGATCAAGGGCATGGAAGGACTCCCGTATGAAGAGAGGCTTGGTAGGTTGGGGCTTTTCAGTTTGGAGAAGAGACGACTGAGAGGAGATATGATAGAGGTCTATAAAATTATGGTGTGGAACTAATAAACAAGGAACAGTTACTTACCCTCTCAGCTAGTACTAGAACTAGGGAACACTCCATGAAACTCATGGGTGGCAACTTTAAAACAAATAAAAGAATTATTTTTTTTCACCCAGCGTATAATTGGGTTGTGGAATCTGCTGCCAGAGGCTGTGGTAAGGGCCAGTACTATAGCTGAGTCTAAAAGAGGTTCGGACAAGTTTCTGAAAGATAGGTCCATTAGCAGCTGTTAGCCAGACAAGATCAGGGAACATGACGGGAGCTGGGGGAAAACAACAGGGAATGGATTCCCCATTGTGACCTGTTGGGTGCTTCTCCCAAGCCACCGTGATTGGCCACTGTCAGAGACAGGATGCTGGGCTAGATGGACCATTGGTCTGACCCAGTATGGCATTTCTTACGTTCTTATGGATTAAAATTTAGATACATAAATATCTTCAGCCACATTATATCTTCTCTAATAATATTGTATCTTCTCTTCATAATATTTTGGTGTTTCTATGCAAGTCAGTGTTAACTTTAATTTTTCATTTTCTGTAACTTGAGATTTCTTCTTGTAGTCCTAATTCGTTGGTGGTTGTACGAATACTGAACTAAAATACTAACCTACTTAAAATAAAAATAACAAAGTATGATGTATGATCGGAGTTTAAAGGATGTTGCATAGTAAATACAAGAAGAGGGAACGAGCATGCAGAAGACATGCCAAAATGTATTGTGTAAGCTGAATTCACAGTGGCTTTTCCCAGAGTGGGAGTAAGGGCAAACTGTAATGGAAGTTGTGTTATGCACGCAATAATTGGAGAAGCAACTGATAAGGTACTACCTCTTGACTTCATAAGCATTTTCATACAAAGATTATTTAGAAGCTGGGCCACACATCCTTTTTCTCTTTGATGTGGTTCTGTTGTTAATTACATATTCACATATTATTTTCCATGACCCACTCAACCTTATTCTGCATACAGGATATATATAGTGTTCAGTGAATGATGCAGCTGATTCCTTCCTCATTTAATACATAGTTCCATATTTACTGTACACCTTCAAACCTGTGGTAGATTTTAAAAATTCTCATTTTTTTTTATTGCACACTTGACTAGTATCTTTCTTCTGCAGGGTGAAGTATTCTAATTTTACAGATGCAGTACTGAGACACAAATTATTAATAAGAAATCAGGTTTCAGCTCTTTCAGAAGTTGGGCACCCTGTGCCATTGGTGACTACCTGTTGAAATTCTGGTTTTCTGTTGCTTGGTCAGTATTGCATAATGTGCTGTATTAGCCTTATCTTCTCATCTACCTTACACCTTCTGTTGGGCACTGAATGAGGCAGATGTCTTGTGCAAAAGTAGTGAACTTCTCTTTGAGCAGAGATTGTAAGGGGAGCCTTTGAAATGTGCATGTGTGGGGGGCGCTAGTGAACATGCGATCGGAGTAGACGCTGACTCTTTCAGCTTTGCTGCGGCCTATCTCCAAACGTGAATGTCAACTAAAACAAAAAAGTAAGTCATGCTACCAGTGCCCTTCAAACGTTCCGGAGTATGTCCTGGTACTCAAAAAGAGTGGAGAAGAACTCTTATTAAGAGATTTTGTGAGCCACAAAACATATCTCAGACTTTGGGCCCAGAGGATAGCCTGGGAGGCAGTATGGTGACTGCAAGTGCCGAGGAATCTGAGGGGGAACCTGACACTAATTTAAATGTCCTGGAGATGTTCTGAGAGATCAAAAAAGACTTGGCTCAGGCCCACCTGGAAAGGGAGAGCTTTAAAGAGAATATGAGGTCTCTTTAAAAAAAAAAAAAAAAAAAAAAAAAAGCAACGTTTGGACAGATCTCTAAACGGATGGATGAAGTGGAAAAGCGGGTGGGCGCTGCTGAACAAAGGGTCCGTTCCCTTGAGGATGAGGGGCCTAAAAAAGAACAAAGCCTACAGAACTTGCTATCCACTCTATCCCAATTCTCTGCCAAGTGTGAGGCTCTTGAGAACAAGCAGGCACTCAAACCTGCGTTTCCTGAGAATTAGAGAAGGGATTGAATTCCCTGATCCAAGAGCTTTTGCCAACAAGCTGCTGGAATCTGTTTCCTACAGAGATACAGATGCATGGCACCATTATAGAGTGGGCCTACCGCACACTATGACCTAGACCAGCAGAAGGCACTTCTCCATGAACTTTTATTGTCAAATTCTTGTCATTTCAAGACAAAGATAAAATCTTTAGGCTGGCAAGAAGTGCACAAGAGCTAATCTTTCAAGGGGATAAGATAAAAATTTATTCAGATCTCTCACTGGAAACGCAAGCAAAAAGAAAATTGTGGTTTCACTTCATTGACATGCTGTATAAGAAAGGTTTCAAGCCACATTTGCTGCACCCGGCCAGGCTGATTTTCACGTGGGGTGATCAGAAAAGAGTCTTTACTGACACTGACAGCGTCAAAGTTTTTCTCCAGCAGAACCCGGCTGTGCTTGATGGGGATACTTCGGGACAGCTTGAGCGAAGAATTTAACATCTGGTGATGGCCCTGGCAAGTTACGAGAATACTAAGTTTAGTTTTTGGCAATATATAGGATGTTCAGTTGCAGGAAGCTGTTGGTAAAGGTTATTAAGGGGTTGTATATGTTAATGAAAGGATCTTTGTAATGGTAAAGAAGATGCACCTTTTAAAAAGGGAGATGTTAGGTTCTGTGCCTATAGCCCAGTACATCAGGAAAAAATCTAACAAAATGGCAGAGATCAGAGTGTGTCACTCTGCTAATGCTTTCTCACATGCCCTCTATGAAGGGATTACCAGGACTAGCCTCATTAGGGGGGTGGGAGAATGGAGAGAAATGCATGGGGTTTATTGGTTGTTTCTTTTTTCTTTTTCTTTACTGTTTTTTTGTTTGTTCTGGAAGGAAGGATGGATACACACTGAGTGTCCCCTCGTAGGGGGAAACTAACATTAAAATAAGACAGAGGGGCCCCTCTGGTGGAGAATGGGAACTTAATAACTCTAATGTAAATGGCCGACTTGAATGGAATGAGAGTTCTAACGCTAAATGTTAGGGCATTGAATAGTCCCATAAAAAAGGAAAAGGCTACTATATTTACTGAAATCTTTACAGGTCAATGTATTTTGTATTCAAGGAACACACATGCTGTTGAAGGATGTGGGTAGACTGAAAAGCAAAACAGTTGGAAAAACTTACCATGCTTGCTCGGGGGGGGGGAAGGCACGTATCTTGATAGGGTTTGCTGAAGGAACAACCTTTGTTTTAAAACTCCAAATCGGGGACCCAGATGGGAGATTCTTGATACTAGTTGAGAGCCTGAATGGCACCTCAATAACTTTGGTCAATGATTATACACCAAATGGGGGTATTCCTTAGCCTTTTTCCGAAAGCTAATTGCTGAAATAAATAAGTGTGTGTAAGGTAAACTTACGATAGCTGGTCATCTGAATCTTCCCCTGGACATCAAGGATAGGTCCTCTATGCTGCCACTAGATCGATGGCAGTTAAGAGTAGCTAATCTGCTAAGAGATACTGGATGCATGGACATAAGTAAAATATTAAACCCAGGCTCCAGAGAGTACACTTTTTTCTGCCCAGGCATGGTAGCTACTCTAAGATTGACTATGTTTTAGTTGAGGCAGATCTGGTGGATCGGTGCCACAAATGCTGGGTCCACACTGTGGCCTTTTCAGACCATGATGCTGTGGTGTTAGAAACTGAGGCACAGGTCAAACAAAATAACATAGCTAGTGTTTGGTGCCTGCCAAGGGATTTAATTTAGGATAAAGATGCAAAAGAAAAGATAGGAAAAGCCCTGAAAGAAGATTTCAAATTCAATGATAACTCGTTGGTATCGGTGCACAACATCTCAGAGGCTGCCAAAGCAGTCATAAGAGGCGAACGTATATCAGGGTGGAGGGGAGAGAGCTTCAGGAGAGAGACGTGGTGCTTGCGGGCAATCAAGCGGCTGACAGAGGCAAGGCAGCGGGACCACAGTGAGGCTGAGCCGGGCCATTTAAACCTAAACCCACCGGAGGTGTCCGTGGAGGGGAGAGAGCTTCCAGAGAGAGGTGTGGTGCTTGCGGGCAATCAAGCAGCTGACAGAGGCAAGGCAGCGGGGCCATTTAAACCTAAGCCAACCGGAGGTGTCCGTGGAAGGGAGAGAGCTTCAGGAGAGAGGCGTGGTGCTTGCGGGCAATCAAGCAGCTGACAGGCAAGGCAGCGGGACCACAGTGAGGCTGAACGGGGCCATTTAAACCTAAGCCCACCAGAGGTGGCGCCGGCGGCATGCACTGGGGCAGTGCGCCTAAGGGCTGCGCGCGCAAGGGCGCGCCTTTGTGCGCACGGCCTTAGGTGCCGGCGGGAGCCAAGGGGGCAGTTACGCCTGTGACTTTTGTATATTTCGGCCCAGGAGAGCCATGGAAATAAATTCAAAGACTGGTAATAGTGGTCAAAAGGCGGGACTCCCGCCAATGAAGCAGAGAAAGCTGGATGCGTTTTTCCATCTCCCTGAGGCACAGAGAGTGCCGGCTGACCCTATCCACCAGATAGCATTGGCTATCCCTCTAGCTAATACATTTGCTCCACTGGCAGTGGAGGCGAATAACGAATTTGTGGTGCTTGGTGGAGGAACACAGAAACGCCAGCTGACTGGGAGTAAGGAGGAAGTATGCTCCCTGCCTAGCTCCCCAGGGAGGGCGGCACCTTTGAAGGGGGGGATAATCCTGAGTGGGCGCATACCCTAGCAAACCAGACTCTGCTGATAGCGAAAACTCTCCAGTATATTTTCGCCCAATTGTGCATCCTTACCCGGGTAGTGGAGGAAAATAACAGAAGGATCATGGCGTTTTGGGGGAAGGAAGGGGGCAAGGGGAGAAATGGGAGTGGTGAGGAGATATCACATAATGCACCCCAGATTTCAAAGAATCAGGGGCCCCCCTTGGTAGAGGCTAAGGCTAGTAGACCCTGTGAAGGGGGTGATTTAGTCCAAGGGGTGAGGACAAAGTCCCAAGAGTTTATCTGGTGCTCTGCAGCGATAGTGGTATCGGCACGTCCTCTTTCATCGGGGTTTTTGCTGGTGTGGGCTACACCTTTTTTAGTCTCGCAGCACTTGCAATCGCTCCTGTCAGTCTCGTGTCATCCACGAGAGGTTAGGGAAATTAGGATCCTGAGGTGGGACCAAGCTGTATTTAAGGGAGTAATCTCATTCAGACGAAGTAACTGGGTAGATTACCTGTTGAAAGCAGGGTGGGTTTTGGCAAATAATGGAATAACAATAACCAAGGTTTTCATCAATAAGAACCTCCAGAAACTTTTGGGAGCTGAACCTAGGAAGAGAGGGGGGTTTCTCCCCTTGTTAAGCGATCTGCCTAAATCACTGGGGGTGGAGGGAATTTGGTTGCGAGGCTAGCGGATGCGGCAGTGGGGCCAGTGGAAGAGGGCTCGAAAGAAAATGGAAATGAGCAGAGAGATGTAAGTTATAGTATGGAGGTGGAGTTGACTCAGGTAAAGCGAAAAGGGCCCCAAGGGGTGGGTGGGAAGGAGGTGGAAAGGAAAAGGGAGGGGAATAAGGAGCCCTGCCTAGAAGATCAGGGTGAGGAGAGTCGGGAAAGTTGGGGACATGAGAGAGGAAATGGTAGTGGGCCACAGTTGGGTAGGGAGGGGGAACAGAGTTACCCAATAGAGGTAGGGGTTAAGATTAGATCTTTAGAGTCTATCAGTATGAGGGAGGCCATCTCGGTTGATGGGATCCAGGGGCCTGGACAGGTGCATGTAATCAACCCTGGAACTAGCTGCCCGGAATGGACCATCTCTAACTGGACTAAATGCAGGGCCTTGGAGGAATCTGAAATAGGTAATCTAAATCCAGAGGGGCCCCCCATACTGGAGAGGGTGGTGCATGAGACGGAGGATCAGATTAATTTAGAGGGCCCTAAGTATGATGAGGGATTATGGGAAAGGTTGAGAATGGGGACCCAGGTTTTGGAGGTAACTCTCCCAGTTACAGGAAGGAAGGTTCCGGGAGCAGAGGGGGGGGGGAAAGAGTGAGCCTGAAATTGAGGGACAGGAGGGGGGGATGCCCGCCCGATCCTTATTGTTGAAACGGACCCGGTGGATGGTTTGGCGGGGGGGTGGCGGCTAAGACTAAGATGGACTGACAATCAGGAATCCCGGGGATAGGGAACCTAAAGGTTCTTTCCTGGAATGTGTCGGGGTGGAAGTCGCGAGCCTTAGACCCGGGGTACCTTACGTTTCTAAGGAAGTTTGATATTATCTTGGTCCAGGAAACCTGGTTAATGGGGGAGCTTAATCTCAGGGATTACCAGGTGACTGAACAGCCGGCACGTAAATTCATGGTAAAGGGCAGGCCAAGAGGGGGATTGGCCTGCATGATAAGTAGTGTTTTGAATGCTAGGGTTACACCTCTACGAAATGAGTCAATGTATGCCTGCGCATGCCTTTTGGAATTCCATACGGAGTTATTACTGATTGTCTCAGCTTATATTCCCCCAATGAATGCCCCCAGTTATCGGGAGGAAATATGGAGGGAGGTTACCTCCTTCCTGGTAAACATTAGAAGTAAGTATCCGGAGGCGGGTTTGCTCTTAGCCGGGGATTTTAACGCAAGGATGGGTGCTAGTGATTACGATCTATTTAACTTTGGAGCTTTCTGGCAGGAGGAAGCCCCGTCTACCCTCCGGGAGAGAATCTCAAAAGACGAGGGGTTAAATGGTCATGGGGTTATGCTGTCCAAATTACTTGTGGATTTGGACTTCTATGCTCTAAATGGTGGGGGGTGGGATGATTACCTAGGTCAATATACCTACATTGCTAAACAGGGGAGCAGCCTGATTGACTATTTAATAGTCTCGTCGGATGTGGTCTCCAGGGTGACAGATATGTCAGTAAAGGCTTGGCTGTCAGGTGACCATATGCCAATTGCCCTTGTCCTTGACTTTGCCCTGCCCATACCTGCCTTGGTTGACCCGGTGTACAATGAACCCGGGCCGGTGAGGAGGAAGTGGGATGAGGCATTGGCTCAGTCTCTGCTTTCGGCTCTAGAATCTGAGAAGGGGGAGCTGGTTAGAAACTCCTTTGTGCAGGCCCCCGCTGTGGAGCAGATTGCTATCCAGTATCAGATCCTACTTGAGTGGTTATCCCCAATGTTGAAGGTTATTAAAAAGGGAGTGGGGGGGATGGGGAAAGATTAGCTGAGCCAGAATCTTGGTTCGATGAGGATTGCCGTATGGTCCTGCGGGATATTCGTAGGGCTTACAGAGTTTATAGGCACTCAACCTCGGACCAAGCAAGACAGGAGTTGGTGGCTATAAGGGGCACATACAGGCTATTATTAAGAGCGAGGAGGGAAGCATTCTACAGACAGAGGTGGGTAGAAAGAGAGGAAGCTTCCATGAACCTAAGTTCCGAGAAGTTTTGGAGGTTGAGAAGATGTGGTAGAAATAGATCCCATATGGGAAGCATGAGAGTTCCCTCCAAGACTTGGGTTGAACATTTTACAGCATTATTTCCCCCCCCTCAGGTAACGGAGTTTAGATTAGCTTTATTGCCGGTTTCGGCTGAGTGGCCACTAGTGACACCAGAGGAAATAGCGGAGTTGATTGCCTCTTTGAATGCTGGTAAGGCGCCAGGGGGAGATTTTCTGCCGGCTGAGCTGTTCAAGGGGAATGTGGAATGGTGGGCTGCGGTATTGGCTGTCCTTTTCACTGCAATTAATACGCAGGGGAAGGTTCCAGTGGAATGGCTCGAGGCAATAGTGGTCCCTATATTCAAAAAGGGGGACCCAAGTGACCCAGGGAATTTTAGGCCTATTAGCTTGCACAGTATCTTGGGCAAGCTTTATGCCAAGTTTTTGCTGGGAAAGCTTAGAAGATGGATAAAGGCACATGATATTCTCGGCTCCGAACAAATTGGATTTTGTGCAGGGTGTTCAACAATTGACCATTGCTTTTTGATCTCCCACCTTGTCCAGAAATATGCTGTAGCAGGGAAGGTTCTATATGCGGTGTTTATAGATCTGCGCGCTGCCTTCGATTTGATACCTAGGGAGCGGCTTTGGGGGAAATTATATGAGCTGGATATAGACAGGCGATTGTTGCACCTGATAAGGGAGCTATATACAGGTACCTCTATTAGGGTAAGGCTAAATTGCCAAGGGGCTATGATGGATAGAATTTCAACAGCTAGAGGGGTTAAACAGGGTTGTGTGTTGGCCCCTACCCTCTTTAACCTATATTTAAACGATCTGAGCAAAGAGTTTTTTGTGGGCAAACGCCACCCGCTTAGGGTACAAAATACTCATATCTCCTGCCTCTTATATGCGGATGACACAGTGTTGGTGTCCCATACCCAGGTTGGTTTAAGGAGGACGCTGGATTTATTTGGAAGTTACTGTCAGAGGAATATGATCGAGATAAATTACCAAAAGACTAAAGTGATGGTATTTTCAAATAAAGTTAAAATCCATAGATGGTACATCGGTAACAATAAGTTAGAGCAAGTAAGGGTCTTTAAGTACCTGGGTTTTCTTTTGCATTCTACAGGTAGGTGGGCAGTGCAGGCGGCAACTGCAGCCTCACGAGCCAGGCAGCTGTCTAAAACTCTGCTGGGTTTTTTTCGGTCACATGGGGGAAATCTTGTAAGGCCTGCAATAAAGTTTTTTTTTGCTTAAATGCATTTCCCAGTTATTGTATGGGGCCCTTCTATGGGCCCTTGATAGACTGTTGATGCTGGAGCGTATATAGTCAGGGTTTTTGCGCTCCTTATTGCAGGCCCCCCCAGGTGTTAATATTCAAGCTCTTTACCGTGAGTGTGGAGTTACCCCAGTGGAGGAAAGGATTTGGAAAGGGGCGCTTAACTACTGGCTAAGACTACATTTTGGCCTAGCAGCCCCTCTGTCGTGTTTGGTCTTGGCAGATTCAAAACCCAATAGTTGGGTTCAGCGGGTGGAAAGGAAACTTCAGTTGCTGGGATTCTCCTTGGAGGCTTTGGCCCCTTGTGGGTATAAAGCGGCCAGGATTTTGGTGCCCTGGAGGCTAACGAATGTGGGTCGGCAGGAAAGATGGGCTAGGCTTAGTACCAGTACAGTCCATGGTCCACAGCTGCTGTTAGCGGAAGGTAATCAACCAAGGGCTTATTTTGATTGTGGTCTCTCGAAGCAAAAAAGGAGGCTTTTTTTTCTGGCCCGGGTAAACTACTTTCCCTCAGCAGTAACGGCAGGGAGATATCTGGGGATACCATTGGCCAATCGATTTTGTCACTGCCCTCTGAACATGGTGGAGTCCTTGTACCATATAGTCCTGGATTGCCCAGAGTACAAGGATCCCCGCCTGAAATTGATATTCCCACTGGTTAAAGGGATGGCTGGGCGGCCCAGAGAGGCCATCATGATAAAGCTGTTTAGCGATATATCTAAGGAGATAACAGTGAAGGTCGCGCAATTTTTATTTAGTGTTTTTTAAATTAAACAGCAGAAAGGAACAAATTGTGTAAATGCTCCTTATTTTAAAAAATTATTAAATGATCTGAGTTTGTAGCTTACTGTGTTAAAAGGATTTCTTAGGTATGATGTGGAGTGGGGTGGGATGACTTTGGCGGAGAGTCTAAGACACCCGCTATATTAGAGTGTAATGAAGATCTTAAAGGGGTTGAGTACCAGGGGGATACTTGTAGGGTTATATGCTGGGAAGGGTAAGCTTTGAGGGTTGGTATTATCACTATATTTATTTTTGCTGTAGAAAGCATGATTATTGATAGTGTTAATATGCCAACTTATTATTGTATGGAAAATAGAGGGGTGGGTTTGAGAGGGTATAAGGTACTGACATGAAGTCTAGACTACAACTGGGGTACAGTTAGTACCCTTTTATATAATTTTACTATTATGACTTTATAGTATTGTATGTTAATTGGTTTATTTTTGGTTTTATTTTGTATGTGGTTTTGATGTGGTGTATATCAAAATTTTATATGTGCTCATTGTGATAGCCAATGGCTGTACAATAAATACAAATATTGGGGGAACGTATATCAGTGGCAGCACAAAAAAAGAAAAGGAAGGGATGCTGTACTTAGACCTTTATTCACAATTGAGAAATCTGGAACTAATAAACACAAACCAAATAAAAACAGGCAAGAAAAACTGACCACACTGAAGGGTGAAATAAATTTGATAGAGATTGAAAAGACAGTATGCCAAATGAGGAGGATAAAGGCTATGTACTATGAAAAAAGTAATAAATGTGATCACCTACTGGCTAATATGGTGAGGACCAAACAAAAGAAAACTATGATTCCTCCAATTACAAAATGTGATGGAACACTATCAGTAAATAACAAAGAAACTACTAAAACATTCAGTGAATTTTATGTTAAATTGTACCAATCCATGAACCCAAAGTTAAATGAAATTTGTAGTTTTTTGGACAATATAAACATCCCCAGACTAGACAGAGAGCATGAAGCAATGTCAAGTAAGCCCATTAATGTGGAGGAGGTGCAGGACGCTATAAAGGAACTTCCCAGATGGAAAGCTGCTGGCCCAGATGGTTTCCCTGGAGAATTTTATTTGACATGTAGTGAATTTCTAGCCCCAGTATTAACTAGAGTTTATCATGACATGCTCTCTACTGGTCAAATGCCAAATACTTTTTATAATGCCAAAGTAGCTGTATGTCTTAAGGAGGGCAGACCACCCCCTGAATGTGGCAGCTATCGCCCAATTTCTTTATTAAACTCTGATTTCAAAACTTTTTCAAAGATTTTGGCGGTGAGGCTAAATGTCTGTATCTCCACTATTATTAATTCTGATCAAGTGGGATTTATCCCTTACTGCTTGGGAGCGGACAATGTCAGGAAGGCTGCCAACATGTACCAAATAAAAAAGACAAAACAAAATGTAGTAGTGGTGTCAATGGATGCAGAAAAAGCGTTTGATCGTATGGAATGGGATTTTTTTATTTGAAACTATGAATAAGATGGGCGTTGGAGGTAATTTTATGAAGTGCGTGAGGGCAATATATCACTCCCCGATGTCTAAGTTCATCATCAATTGTGAACTGTCTCACCCCATACAGTTAGGCAGAGGAACGAGACAGGGTTGCCCACTATCCCCACTTTTTTTCAATATAGTCCTTGAACCATTAGCCATTGCAATTAGAAATGACCAGTATATCTCTGGAATCAAGATTGGGCAAACAGAACATAAACTAGCTTTATATGCTGATGACATGCTAGTCTTTTTATCTAAACCAGAAAGTGCCATACACAAATTAACGGATCTTATTAACCGTTTCAGTCAACTTTCGGGTTACAAAATTAATTTCCAAAAGTCCTCTGCCTTTCTTTATACTACAACAAAGGCTGAATATGAGAGCCTAGTGGAACAGATTCAGTGTATTTTCCTCCCACTTTAACTGAGCTGAAAACAGCTACTGATACGTGGGCAAGATTTTCTTGCTCTTGGATGGGGAGAATCAATCTTTTTAAGATGATTGTCATCCCAAAATTACTTTATAAGTTGCTGGTCCGCCCAGTGAAAATCCCTAAAAATTTCTTTAAAGAAGTGGAGGAATGGCAGAAAAAATGGATATGGAACAAGAAGTGTCCTGGAACCAAACATACTACATCGAAGGCCTCTAGAAACCTGGGAGGAATCAACATGCCAGTTTTGGAATCCTACTACAAGGCCACAGTCCTAAGGGCGGTTAAATGTTGGTATCAGGATGCAGGACATGCGAAGTGGGTTAAAGTGGAAAAGGATTTTGTAAAGTTAACTAGCTTTAAAGAATGTCTGGTGATAATGAAAGCACCTAATTTTAGTGACCTGGAAGAGCATCCTTTTATTGGAGTGGCTTTGAGGGAATGGTTTAAGAATGGGCAAAAAATGGAGATAAGAGGGCATTTGTCCTCCTTTCTGCCGTTAATGAGTAAGTTATGCTGAAATCATATCACCTCTGAGCCCTTATTCATTCACTGATTGGGAAGGGCTTGCAGAAGGCAAAAGATCTATTTGTTGGGGATACTTTTAAAACCAAAGAAGAGCTGTAGAGACCGTTAAAGGCCGCAATTGACTATGGCCTATAATCAGTTGTACAGTTTCTTTACAGGATAAAAAAAAAAAAGAAGAGCTAACTTTACTAGACCCCCTAAGCCAATGGAGGCTGTCGTTTTTTCAAATTCTAGAAACAAGGGTTTGATTTCTAGTTTATACATAGGGGTGAAAAAACTTTGGTATAGACCTAAAGTATGAATAACTGAAGGTATGGGAGGAAGACTTAAATATTAAAATGGAAAAGGAGGATAGAGCGTGGACATCGTCACACATCTTCAAGTGCTCTTCCTCTACCGCACTGGTGCAATCTCAGATCAAAACCACAGTGAGACTATATATGACCCCGAATAGAATGGCAAGAATCAATGGGGCTCACTCGAACTGATGTTGGAGAGAATGCGGGCTGAAAGGGAGTTTACTGCATTGCTTATGGTCATGTCCAAAAGTTAATCCTTAATGGCAGTTCATATGGGACAAAATGAGTGAGGCGACTGGTATACAGCTCCTTTTTTTGCCAGAGACAATGATATTGGAATTGTACCAAAAAATTTCTTTAATGGAATTTCACAGGAAAAATTGCACGCAAATGATTCTAGCACAACTTAATATCATTGCCCCCAGTTGGAAGTTGCCAAATTCACCAACAGAAACTGAATGGTATCAAAGACTATGGCATGTAATGTCCTTAGAATAAATCATGGCAGAAGTCTACGAGGAAATGGAAGAATACTACACTGGACACCCTGCTACGATTGTATTTGAACAAATATGGACATGGACATGGATAACCCAGAGGACCCTATTCTCATTAAGGATATATAACTCTAAACTCAGGTGTAGGGCTACAAAAATGTAATGTATGTACTTATTATTTAAGTAGCTGATTTTTTTTCCCCATCTCCTGAGGGGAGGGGGGAGGAGAAAACCTGTGTGGGGTTTATTACCCACTATGTAAGTTGATGTTTGTTTACTTCTCTGTGACCTGTAAGTGTTCCATATGTCATCAATTTACTCAATAAAACACTCAATTATTTGTTAAAAAGTGCATGTGTGATTTCAATGGCTTTTACTCGGTGCAGGGGCCTGTAGGCATCATAGTGTAGATTAACTGCCTGAAGACAAAGGGATAATGTCAGACTAGTTCTAGTTTGTACATATAAAGCATTACTGCCCCCCCCGGTATATTCTCATGTTTTTCATGAATTACTTTCTCTCATGTTAAAGGGGACCAGAGAAAGTTATAATTCAATCATTCATTCTCCTTCCTAGCCCCCTTTTGACTAGTGGATTTAGTCCCGCCTGATGCAGCAGGAGGTAGGATCTGATGAATTGACTGGCAGCCCCTCTGCTTTTCCTTCTCTTCCCGCTAACCTGCCCCCTCCCTTTTTCTTCTTTCAAACCTGGAGGGCCTGGTGGTCTGCTCCTCTTTCCCTTCCCTCTCCTCTCACCTTAAGGGGGGGTTGGAGTTGAGTTGCTCTTGGGGATGAGGGAGGGATTTACTAATAGATTGTAGCTTCCCCCTCCCTCTCGGGCAGAAGTGGCTGAGCCAGCCATAGAGCGAGGGAACCCTCCAGAGTCATCTTATCTTCTCACTAAGGTGAACTTATACATAGCTCTGCTAAACTCCTATGTCTGCAGGACCCCAGAAGCTGTATAGTCAGCCCCAGATGATTCCCCTGATTGCTGTTGCATGTGAGTGAGCCACTCTGATTTCTAGCCCCACTTCAAACTCTGACGTTTAGATCTGATCTATTTAGAACTGACGTTAGGGACAGTGCTGGCGAGGGTGGTTAATGCGTCCCTGCAGCAGAGGAGGCTGTCGCCTAGCTTCAAGGAGGCTGTGGTGTGCCCCCTGCTGAAGAAGCCATCGTTGGATGTGGACGCACTCGCCAGCTACCGACCTGTCTTTAACCTTCCCTTTTTAGGGAAGGTTATTGAGCGGGCAGTGGCGATCCAGCTCCAGGTGCATCTAGATAGCATTGGTTTCCTGGACCCTTTTCAATCTGGGTTCCACCCCGGCTATGGCACCGAGACAGCGTTGGTGGCCTTGGTGGTTGATCCGCTGGGAAATGGATGCAGGATGTTTGACATTTCTCATCCTGCTAGATCTTTCGACCGCTTTTGACACGGTGGACCATGGGCTGCTGTTGAGACGGCTGCATTACCTGGGGGTCTGGACGGGACTGTTCTTGAACAGTTCCGCTCATTCCTCTCGGGGAGAAGCCAGCGGGTAGTGTTGGGAGCTGAAACATCTTGCCCCGGCGCTTTATACTGCAGCGTTCCGCAGGGTTCCATTCTGTTTCCATTGTTACTTAATGTAAATATGCAGCCCTTGGGGGAGGTCATGAGAGGGTTTGGGGTGCGATGTCACCAATATGCTGATGATACTCAGCTGTACCTCTCTTTTTCAGCTGACACAGACCCTGCTGTCTTGTTGCTATCCCAGTGTCTGGAGGCCATGGCGGAATGGATGTGGCAGAGCAGACTGAAGCTCAACCCCGATAAGACGGAGGTGATGCTGGCAGGGAGAGCGAGGGAGGTGTTGGACCCGCTGATTGGGGGGTTCGCCCTCTTATAGCTCAGCAGGTTCGGAGTCGGGGGGTGATATTGGACGCAGATCTCCCACTGGAGCGACAGGTGGAGGTAGTGCCGAAGGCCGCTTTCCGCCAGTTATATCTGGTGCAGAGACTGCGTCCACATGTCTCCAGCCCGGACCTGGCCTCCCTCATCCATGCCTTCGTCACCTCGAGGCTGGACTACTGCAATGCGCTCTATGTGGGGCTGCCCTTGTTCCTGGTTCGGAGGCTGCAGCTAGTGTAGAATGTGGTGCCCCGGCTTCTGTCAGGGACGGGCCATCGGGAGCACATAACACCTGTGCTCCGGTCTCTGCACTGGCTGCCAATAGCGTGCCGAGCCAGGTTCAAGGTTTTGGTGTTGATCTATAAGGTCCTTTACGGTCTGGACTCCTCGTACCTCAGGACCGCCTCGCCCTCTGCGCCCCAGAGTGGCTCTTTCGGTCTGCTGGGGGTGCCTTCTTGGAGGTCCCCCGTGTTGAGCGGGGGGCCACAATGGAGAGGGCATTCTCGGTGGCTGGGCCGCACCTTTGGAATTCCCTCCCCGGAGGAAGCTCGCCTGGCCCCAAGCCTTTTAACATTCTGGTGAATTTGCAAGACCTGGCTGTTCACCCAGGCCTTTGGGGAGGGGGGGTTTAGGGTTTTTTATCTCCCTCCACCCTTATTTATTGTATTGATTGTTTTAGTGTTACCCTAGCCGTGTTTTAATTGTTGTAATGTTATGAGTGTTTTAAAAATATTTTTAATGGCTGTATTTTTATATTTTTGAAATTGTTAGCCGCCCCGAGCTGTTTTCAGGAGGGATGGGATATAAATTGATAAAATAAATAAAATAAAATAGATTTGTCGGATCCGAGTTTAAAGTGGGGCTGGAACTTGGAGTGCAACAGCTATCCGGGGATCATCCATGGCTATACAGCTTCTGTGGCCCACAGGACATCGGAGTTTAGCAGAGTTATGTGAGAGTTCACCCAGAGTCTGAAATGCATCCTGCCCTGACTCTCAGGCCAAGAATGGTACCAGACTCTGCCAAAACTGCAAGTGCACCCCAGGCATGAGCTCCCTCTTCCCCTACTAGGTCTTGGAGGATAACTAACATTGGCAGAAAGTACCTATTTCTCCCACTAACCTCTTCTTTAAAAATCCTTGTCACTTCTGCATAAACCTCTTAAGTTGGTTGTTTATGTAGAGACCAAGCATGACAAATTCCAGACCTGAATGGTTATCTTGTCAAAGCTAAGTAATTGCGTGAATGGTTAAAAATGATAGACCTCCTTAACCATAGACCTTGTTACTATTACACCTATAATGAGAACTTGTGATATGTGAATAAAAGTTACTGTTGCTATTGGGATAAATGTTCTATTTTTGAACTGTGAGCCTCCTTAATTTATGTGAAATGCATCCTATCTCGCCATACCAATTTTCATAAGTGAGAAACCATCTTAATCCTTGCTGTATAGAGTGATAGGTACTTTCTTGCAATGTTAGGTGCATGCTGCTCTCCTTGATAAGTTAAGCAACACCTACCTCTTCTCTCCGGCTTTCCTTAACTCCTCACCCCCACAGCTTTCTCACTAATGAGTTCCTTCTACTGTCCTTTATCATTCACGGCCCCTTTTACCCCTGTAACTAAGATAAGTGCCTGCAACTTCTCCACTTTGTAAAGCTATTCTGGTCTCACTGTGCTCCCCTCTCTTGTCCATCCTAGATTATAAGCCCCTCGGGGCAGGAACCTGTCTCTAATTAATGATTGTTTAGTGCCAGGTATGTTGCTGACACTATAGAATACCTATACTTAATAAAGAGGTATTTTACTGGTCAAGAAAGAGCTTGGTTTATGCCCGCTTGGATTGTATTCTCTTGCACTCTGTCTAGAACATGGTAACTTACACTGCAGCACACTTTAGGAATTGGTCTGTGCAACTTTCTTTGTAAGTCTTTTCTTTTTTTGTTAGTTGTACCAAATTTTGCCTCTGATTTTTATCTTGATGGAATCTGCATGTTAGACATAAGCTGGATTGTCACCTAGAAACTGTGAAAGATATGCAAATTAGCACTGGATAATTACATTGCCCCAATCAGTAGAAGAACCATTCACTGTTTTTCCTTTTTCAGTTATCTTTTCTTTCAGTTTGAATTGATTTATTTTGTTTCATGGAATATACCCTCACTCCAGTGCACGAGATATTTTGGATCCTATAGGTAGCAGGCACTAACCATTTTTGTGTTTTCTTGAACTGAGACTGTAAGAAAATAGTAGAGCTTGGTCAGAATATTTTCGGTATTGAAAAACAGAACTACTGTTTTGACTGCAAAGCCTTTGAAATGGAAATACTGCTGTTTGAAAAACTGGTTTTTTAAAAAGAATAAGTTTTCAGTTCAGTTTCTGCTACAGAAAGCCCAGCAATTTTCAGTTTAACAAACTCTGTAGAAAACTGAAAACATTGGGTTTATTCACAAGTTAATAAACCCCAACTAACCCAGTAATAAAACTATAACTAGCTTTTCATCTAAAAATTGGAAAGCTGAAATGGATATATAGCTAGACAATTTTTAAGCAAGGCCAACTGTCTGTCTTGGCCAAAACTCTCATCCACACCCTAGTCATCTCACGCCTCGACTATTGTAACCTTCTCGCTGGCCTTCCCCGCTCTCACCTTTCTTCCCTCATCTCTGTTCAAAACTCTGCTGCAACCTCGCTCCCCCTACCTCTCTGCCCTGATCTCCCTCTGAACCCCTGTTCGAGCACTCCGCTCCTCTTCCATCCCCTCTCACGCCTCCCCTACTCCTCCAACCGCCTTCATCCCTTCTCCCTTGCTGCCCCACGTGCCTGGAATTCCCTCTCTGCCTTCATCTGCCTTGCCCCCCCCTCCACACCTTCAAGTCCCTCCTCAAAACCCACCTCTTCTGCTCTGCCCTTCCTAAATCCTGCTAATCATCCCCACCCAGGATTATCCCCCACCTGTTATCTGCAAACTCCCAATGTACAGTAACCAAGCCAAGAACGTGTATCTGAGTTCTCGCATCATCATGAGTGTTGCATCCCTTGTCTCTCCCTCTGTTCCCCCTTCCCTGTCTCTAGATTGTAACCTCTCGGGCAGGGACCGTGTCTATCTTGTTCTCTGTAAAGTGCCAGGCACATCGCTGGCGCTATATAAAAGCTTATAATAATAATAACACTAAAAAAATATCCATCATAATAACGTCAAATTAAAATATGCTCCTCAAATACAGCTATCAAGCTGGGGAAATTCAGTATTTGTTTGATGCAAAAAAACAATAGTGATCAGTTGTTTAGCTATTTAGTTACACTGTGCTGCTAGTTCATTGTATGCAGCATGTAAAAAAATAATTATTGTATGGGTAACCTTACCAAGAGAACTTTATGAAATATTTTTACCAATGTCGGTATTTTAAAAAAGTAAATCCTTGTTTTGTAATGTGTTTTTAGGCTCACTGGTGGGCAGTATTGCTTATGGGAATTGCTCTGATCATGTTAATGGCTGGATTCATTAAGATATGCAGTGTTCATACTCCAAGCAGTAATCCAAAGTTGCCTCCTCCTAAACCACTCCCAGGTAAGTACAGCCAAGCGATTAAAATAACATTTTTGTAAACTATTTTAAAAAAGGAAAATGTGGTTGGGGCACAGTAGCATGTACCTCATATTCTAGTGCAGGTGTGATGAACTTTCAGCCCCCTCCCCCTTTTCTACCCAGTCCCCTGGATCTTTCTCATTGTAGTGCCTGGCCTGTATAGCAGTTTACAGGCATTAAAATGAGGTGGGCCGCTGCAGTGCAGGGGACTCCTGGCGGGTGGAGACTGTGTGTTCCCACTGCTCCCCACCTTCCCATGTAGAGCCCTTCAGGTAGGCGGGGGCAACCACTGAGAACTACTACTTCTCATTACTATAGTGCTGCTAGGCATATGCAGCACTTTACAGAGTTTCAGATACAAGCCCCTGCCCAGTAGGTTTACAGTCCATGGTGGACAACATGGATGAGGGGAACAGACAGAAAGTCACACTCATTTTACAGATGGGAGAACTGATGCTGAGAGGGTCCTGTAGAACTCTCCTGGCAGGCA
This sequence comes from Sphenodon punctatus, assembly GCA_003113815.1. Taxonomy (NCBI): domain Eukaryota; kingdom Metazoa; phylum Chordata; class Lepidosauria; order Sphenodontia; family Sphenodontidae; genus Sphenodon; species Sphenodon punctatus. The sequence goes on along the minus strand of QEPC01011914.1, from coordinate 571,122 downwards.
GGGCAGAGCAGCCCTGGCATGGCGCCTTCCCCACCCCCATGAGAGTGTTGTGTGGAAGAGCCCTTTTGATTTGATTGATTGATACTTCAGCTTTTCTAATCAGTTCTTTCTGGTAACAGGCACTTTAAAGAGGCGGAGACCACCACAAACAACTCAGCCACCACCACGTCAGAGACCCCGAGAGAGTTATCAGATGGGACACATGAGACGTTAACTGCAGCTTTTTTGCCTTGGTTCTTCCTAGTGCCTACAATAGGAAAACTCACTCCAAAGATAACCTATTAAGTCATTGTCCCTGGTCTAACTCTCAATATAAAACAGAAGAAGAAAGGCAAGATATTATGTCCTCAGAACAAGTGGAGAAGTTTAATTTTTAATCAAAACTTCCAGCTCCAAAAGAAGAGAAAAGGAAGATTTTGTTAGAGATTTTTAACCTAATGGCACAAAGTCTTAAAGTATCCCGATCCCCTCCCCACCCCCTTGCTCTTCATTGCTGCATCTTCTTCACTTGCAGGCAAACATGGCTCTAGTAAAACTTTTATTCACAAATTGAAAATATATATATTTTTCAACTCTGTCAAGGCTAGGAAGCTAGACCACCTCAACATTGGAGACATTACTTGCCAATGTATATAAATTGTTATATGCAGACATTGTATTTCTGACGTACACCCGTACTTCTGTGTGCAATTGTAAACAAAAGAATTGCAATATGGATGTTTCTTTGTATTATAAAACTTTTCCGCTATTAATGAAGAAATTACTGTTTAATTGACATACTCAGGATAACAGAGGATGATGGTGTATAATGGTCAAGAATTCTGTAGTGCTTTACACAGCAGTTTTGAATTTAATCAAACTTTTTTTATTATGGTCAGAGTTAATTCAAGTCCTCATTTCATCTCTTGTCAAACAGCTGCTATAACATAGCACACAAGATTGAATGCTCTCTTGGGGATACATTTAACAAGAGTTGTGCAAATTTTGCATATGACAGAATGTTCCCAGAATTATGCTTTTATATCTAGGATTTCTGGTAGTTCAGCATAATTTTTTTTTTTTTTTTAAATTGTCTAATTATTCAGTTAACTAATGAATAGTTTGAAATACTTTTCATGTTTGTTAGAAAGATATGCCTGTTATACAAATTACGTTAAACAATGCAACTGGCTTGAGTTCAGATATTCTTTACTATGTGGTGATTAGGTTCCTGATCCTGAGGCAGAGCAGATGCGGGAAGGGTGAAAACCTGTTTTTTCTTTTTCTTTTTTTAAAATTTAACATGTATTTGGATAACTTTTCAGCATTATACTGTTAATGGATAACCACTAAAATAATTTCCCCTGCTACTGTAGCCGAGTTAAAATCATAGTTAGGCTTTCCCTGAATATCTTCAAAGAGTAGTGAATTTCAAACAGCACATTTTGTCCCTTTTCAAAGTTTTTATTACGAATGTAAATAATTGGCTTTTTTTAAAAACAACAACAAAAAAACCCAAAAGCATTTAATGTATCAAAATGCTAACTGCTATGCAGGAAATGGAAAGGGGCATTACAAAATGTTTCAGTGTTTGACATAGTTATTCTTTTTTCCAATAGCATCAAACTTATTAGAGGCAAATAGCTGTAATTTTCCTGGCTTTGCTTAGGAGGAAACTTACTAAGGGTTGGACAGGCTTCCGTTTTGGTTTTTTAAGAGTATAAGGTTTACACAATCATTCTCATAATGTGACACAAGCCAGCAAGGCCAAAAATGTTAGAAAATATAATGGGATCTCTTCCTTGTAAACTTGTACAGTATGTGGTGACTTTTTCAAAATACAGCTTTTTGTACATGGTTTAGAAAGAAATTTTGTACATGAAACCCCAGTCCAATAGACTATAAATAATTCTAAATGATCTTAACTAGTTAGAAATGTATGTAGTTGCTTTTAAATCATTTTAAATACATTTGTTTTCAGACTGTGCAAAGATTGGAAGTGGGTTTGCATTTCTAAAATGGTGACTTTTATTCTGCAAGAGTTCTTAGTAACTTCTTGAATGTGGTAGACTTTGGAAAATGTAAAAAATTTGCTTGTAATGTTATCCTGTGGTAGGGTTTTGGCAAAGACATGCTGCCCTATTTTATTTTGAGTCTAAGTTAAATGTTTTCTGAAAAGAGAAATGTGCACTGAACTCTCCACTGCAAGTCAGGATGTGGTAAAATAAAAAGAAAGATCAAGACAAATGAGATCTAATACTACTGTCAGTTTAATGTCCACTGTGTTTTATACAGTATCCTTTTTGTTCACTTTGAAAATTTTTACTAAAATTGCAAAAAATAAAGTATTGTGCAAAGAGATGTAAGGTTTTTTGAAACTTGAAATGCATTAATAAATAGACTTGATGAAATCATATTGAAGGTGCACTTGTGTTACATATTTTAAGAAGAAAAATTTATACAGTGCTGCTTCCTTTTTTTCCCTTTCTGCTGCTAACTACAAAGGAAACATTAGAACCAAAATAATTGTATGGTCATCACACCAGAAAGTGTCATCCATATTCCTCAAGTTGAGCTCCATGCAGAAAATACAAAGATTAAATATTTGTGTGAAAAAATTGCCAATTATTTTCCTAAAGAAATTAGCTGTACTTCTTACTTCGATCAAAGTAATTTTAAATTTGTTGACTGTTTTTTGTATAAAATTACACTAATGACAATCTAGGTTTAAGGTAGATCTGTTACCAGCTTGTTTTCCTTTGAAGCGCACTTCCTAAAATTTTTTTTTACTTATTCCCATTAATATCATTGAAAAGCTTAAGTTGCCTCTTCCAAAGGTATGATATAAATCAGCCTTATTGTGTATGTTGTAAATCATCTATCAAAATGGAGAGCTGTCTTTATTGTATGCATTCCTGTAAATTTCATGTGGTCAGACTTGCCATGCAAGGGAAAAAGTCCTATTAGTCAACTTTTCCATTTAGAATGTTTTTCTCTTCAAGCAATGTATGCTCAGTCTCAACCTTTATTTCCCCAATTGATCTGAGTAATCGCTTAGTATGCTTTAGTCAGCAGTTTGCTAACAATTCTGTTTCATGATATGACATGTCTACTTTCTCTTAATATCAGATTGCTTAGAAGGGTGCAAAGAACTTTGCACTAGTTTAGTCTGTAAGTCAAACTGCCCTCTTGGATACCTAAATGTGGACTTAAATTTAGGAATTTTAATTTGAACATTTTGACCTAGGCACCTGAAACACAAATTTTCTTGTAAATTTAACTAGTATATGCATGGTTTTAATGCCTGGCTCAGCTTTTCCACAGCATAGCTGTTAACTGAATTCATTTTTCACCATGCCTTTAAAATGTTTTGAATTCATTTAAACACGATTGTTTTTCTCTGATCAGGGCAAACATGCAGACAGAAGGGTAGATCTCCCTGAAAACAAGGGCAGCCAGGCAGTTTCTTTCCTAAAATGACACATCTGCTTAATCAAAGTGAAGACTCCACAACTCAATGAAGCAGATGGTTTTGCCTTTTTAAATAAAGTTTTCAATTTAAAGAAAAAAGGGGGTAGTTCCTCATGTTGAAGAAATATTTGTATTGAGAGATGGTGCCAGTTTTTTATAAGGTGATTAAAAACATGTTAATTGTACCTTAAGTCAGTTAACTCTGACATAGAGTAATAGAGTTTGAAACCAATCCAATCTACATTAAATAATCTGAAGTTGGTATTGTGCTCTTTCAAGAAACAGGAAGCGAGGTACCACTACCATTTTATATAGGTTCAGTCTTGCAAAGTTCTAGGTGCTGCAGTGTTAAGCCTATACTAGTCAGTGTAAATGTGTTCCATTGCTTTGAAAAAACTAGTCTGGAATACTCATACCTTCAGGAATGGAACCATTGAGATTCACAATTGTGACATTTTAAAGAGATATGTTGGAAACAGACTTTATAAAGGTCTTGACATAAACATACCTCAGCGACTATATGTTAAAATGGCTCTTTTTTGAAACTGGAATGTTTGATCATCTTGTCCACTCAAACGGTGTGAGGACACTTTTAGTGGTTTGAAAAGACCAACAAAGATAGGGTGTTAGGGTTTAGGGAGGAAGATTGAGGGGGTAGGGAATGGTTGGGGCAGGAGGGGATAGGCATTAGGTGGGATGTTGGTGTGGGTAGGGGTTGGGAGGGGTTTTGGGGGGGGTAAAACTGTTTTAATGTGTGTGTGATTTTTTGATTGTATATTTTTTGCAGGCCGTGGAAGGGTGGGGTTAAAATGTTTAAATAAATAAGGCCACTGGGTATCCAACTAGAATCCTAATCCAGTGCAGGCATTCGCAGGTTGCTGCAAGATCCCTTGTCAATCTGATCTGGCTCTGAGTTGAAAGCAGGATGCATTCATGGAATGGTTGTGTTGTAGCATTTCCGCAGTCTGGGGGGCAGAGAAGTGTCACGCCACCCCCCAATCTCTTAATATAGGGATGTCATTACTATTATCATTTGAATGAGGCATTCAGCCCTCTACTGAAAGTTAAGAGAAAACTAAGGGGCCCTATGCCATTCTATCTGACTGCATGGACTAGAACCCCTTTGAAGTGACTGCACCTTCTCAGGGGCTGATGCCATTCTCCTCACACCTCTTACTACACCTCTCCTCTGCCAGCTCAAATGTACCCTATTTGGTTGAGGAGGAGTCTCTGCTACACCCATTATCTGCACACATGCTCTCAGCTGTTCATGCATTACCATGTAGCCCCCACAGTGTATGCTTTTTGCCTACCGGGATGAGAAAACAACCCCAAAAGACTGACTGGCCCGTTCAGTGGGACCTCCAAGCTATGTAAGTCTCGGGATGCTTGACCACCTTTGTGCTGGAAATTACTACGTACACTCCTGATGGGGAGCAGAGAGTGAGTCATGCCCACGTGTGTCTTCCTCAACAAGGCTGTCCCGTGCCACTTGGATATGGGGTTACCCCTCTCTTTTTTTTTTGTTGGAGTTCTATGCAAGAGCAGTTTTGCTTCCAAATATGTAAGCAGTATTTTAACTGTATTTAGAAGCATTTAGTATTTAGAGAGGTTGAGCTTAACTGAGTTACATGTATTTTCAGATGACTGGTGTTTTTAGCAGAGAACATTTTAACTTTGTCTTTAATTCTCTTTCTTTGGGGAAAATCCCAGAAGGATGTAATATATTATGCATTGGCATCCTTGCTAGATGTTCTCGTTAACAAGGGAGATTTCTTCCTGAGGAGTCAGTCAAGGGATCACGAGGCTTCTGGGTTATGTTTTGGGGAGGAAGTGTGAGTGGGAGGGGTTGAGGTTTAAACAACCCACATGGCAGAGATCTTTGTATTGCATTTATTTTTCGGAGTCATGCAGAACAATTAAATGTTTCAAACTAAGCATCCAAGTCTGTTTATACAGCATGTAAAAGTGGTATAATTGCCAGTGGCTCCAACTGAAGTCTGCATGAGTACTTGGTATTGATTGGAGAGGCCACTTTTATCTAGTGGATAGAGGATGTCTAGATTGATTCAGGTGTAGATGTCCTACAGAAACTTAAATAATTTGATTTCATTATGGTTTCCTTTCCAGTGGCCATTGTGGGAGACATGTCCCTTGATGTGTAATTTGTATCCAGGCAGGAATTCCAGTGTACTGATACTTGATGCTTCAGCTCTGGAGAGCGTTGTGCTTAAATCAGCTCAAGATGAAGGTTCTGCTACAAATTGGGTGCCTGCAGATAATGATGAAAAACGTCTCCTAGAACTCGAGGAAACAGGAGCAGCCTCGCTTCCTAGGTCTTCTAATCATTGAGCTTCATTGGATTGCTATTGTACAAACTGGGAGAAGTCCTATACATGTGGATTTGAGGTACAGTCAATGGGAAAGAGGCACTTGAGAAAGCAGATTATTTCAAACTGAAAAGCATTTTTGGCAAAAATGAACTGAAGTGCTTACAGCCACATCAGCAACCATCATTAACTGCCTTTCCAAATAACATAACAGAGTGATAGGATGATCTAAGGATAGTTGGTTTGAATTCACCAAAAGGCAATTCATTCTCTGCTGGATTTCTAAAAAGATTCAGACGAGAACTGAACTCAGTAACACATCTGTCTATAAAGCCAGTTTTGCTTTATCGATGCATCGATATAGAAAATACTTCATCTCACTATCAGTCCTGAAGAAATGGAGAGCTATGAGTGCAGTTAGATTTGTCACACAAGATCCATTTTTGGTTGTGGACGCTCCTTATTTTGTTGGCTAGGAAATAAAACCTCAAGATCTGGCAGAGGATGTGACTGCGCCACATTCATGTGTTGCTTTTGTTACAGATTCCTGTGGTTTTTTCCTATCAAACCATGTCAATAGGAGAGACTGCTGTTTTATCTACATCTCCCAGAGTGGGTGCTGAAAGCCTGGTTTATCTCCCGTATATTTACTACCAGTGATTTTAGTTCATCTAGAAATCTAGAACGACTGTATCAGAAGAGCCTTTCTAGTCCAAGTTGCAACAAACACAAGAGTATTCAGATCACAAGGTGACACGGACAAACCATTGGCAGTCTGGAAAATTAACCCTATTGCTGTTTACATGATGTACAGTATGGAGATACTGAAGTGTGCCATGTTTTTAGTGACCTCTGGTTTTCTTTGTTACACATACTTTGGGCATTTGAGAATCCTCTTATCGTAAGGATAGGAATACTTCTCAGGTGGTGGTAACTTTTCATCTCACTTGATTTAAAGTAATGTTGGAGGTGAGGATCAATACGAGGCCATTGGTCACTAATAATGGATATAATAGAACATCTGTTTCTTTGACAAAAGAGCAATCTTCCTTGCCTGCAAGACTCAAATGTCTGTCTTGGATGTGACTACCATATTTGTGGACTTGGGGGCTTCAGAGGTCTTGGCAAATATACTTGCTCTGGACAAGCTGCCAAAACTGCAACAAATGTTATACATATTCCGTAGTTAGCATGCTTGACAAAACACCCCAGCCAGGTAGGATCTGGGTTACTGTAGAAGTGAAAAATCTGTCACCTAGCCAGTCTAGTCATAAGGAAGAAATAAATCCTCCTCAGTTCCCAAGCAAACCAGGGTGACTAGTGAATGCCCACAGCAACTGGAACAGAGAGTCCCACAGGCTGGATTGATACCCTAGGTGGGTTCATACCATTTTGATTGATCTTTGATATACTTGGCATGTGTTCATTGCAGTCTGAAGTTGCAGGATTATATTTCTCTCAAAATGGGTCATGCAGACAAAAGGTTTTGTGAACTACTATTTCTATAAAACCAGTATCCCAATTGGAGGGGAGTGGGGGACAGCAAGAAGACGGGGAAGGCTGCTGGGTGTTGACAGGGAGCTCCCCCGTCCCTCTGCTGGTGCGTGATGTGGGGTAGAGAGGTGGCTGGGCCTGCCAGGGGCGCAAACCCCACTCCTCCCTTGACAAAAACTTGTCAAGGGCTGCATTTGGCCCCCGTCTGAGGTTCCCCACCCCTGGCCTAGGGAAAAGCTAAAAGTAGGAGATATGTGGCAGATCTCTGCTCAGTTTATAGCAGGCTATTTGTGGCTATTGCAAAACCATGATGGTGTCAGAAGTCTTTACTTACTGTGCACAAAAGGTGTGGATAGCGGATTGGGNGGGGGGGGCCCCAATCCGCTATCCACACCTTTTGTGCACAGTAAGTAAAGACTTCTGACACCATCATGGTTTTGCAATAGCCACAAATAGCCTGCTATAAACTGAGCAGAGATCTGCCACATATCTCCTACTTTTAGCTTTTCCCTAGGCCAGGGGTGGGGAACCTCAGACGGGGGCCAAATGCAGCCCTTGACAAGTTTTTGTGTGGCCCCTTTCCACTTCCTGGATCTGGCTGTTGGATCCAGTTCTTACTTTCAATCACCTGAAAAACTCTGCTCCAGGGAAGGGAGCAGACATAAGGCCATGCAAACAAGGATAGAGAACAGTTCCATGACAGATCCATGATTTGGCTCTTCCTTTCAGTGAATGCATCCCTTAAGCACCCCTGTCCCAACTTCTGTGTGGCCCTCAGAGCTTGTGCAAGCTTTCAAAGTGGCCCCCAGGAGGGAAAAGGTTCCCCACCCCTGCCCTAGGCACTGGAAACTTCCTCTCCATTCCCTCATGAGGTGTGAGGAGCCTGTTATAAAATACAGCAAAACGTTTTCTCTACGCTCAGTTAATTGCTCAGTAGTTTCAAGATTGCTAGCTTTACCTAAAATGTAGACTTACCACATTTCAGTATCCTGACTGGTAATTTTTCTTCACGCTTTCACTAAACTACCTAATCCCAGACTATTTTGGTGTGATATTAATATATTGCTCCAGGCTTTGTGGCTGCCTAGACGAACAAAAGGAATTGAGCACTTACAAGTAGTATAGAATCTCCCATCCTTTTAAAGAGTAGAATACAATCATTACAAACATTCCACACTGGTAAAAACACATTTTTTTAATTATAAATCTTAGAATTGTTGGCATTATCCAAATGACAGATGTAGTGTCAATATTGCAGACTAGGGCTGATTACCACATGCAATCAATGCCTGCAAATGAAAATTAGCTGAGGAAATCTAGGCCTAACTTCTTTTCTTCACATGTTGTACATTGAGAGAGAATGGAAACATGTTACAACTTTTATACATTTTAAAAAAAAATAATCAGTGAGCCTGATCCCAAATGCTGCGGATTGTGCACAGAGCCGCGTGCATGCAGAGGTGCACGCAACCCACGCATATTCCTATTGTGGGCAAATGGAGCCCCGCTGATCCCGCCTTCATGCGTGTGCACAGGCTTCACGGGGTTTGAGATTGGGCTCATAGTCCTATAATTGTATAATAGAATCATGAGGAAAAAATTTACATGCAAACATTTCCCAAAGATGACTGCTAGCTGGATTCATATTTAGTAAACTAAGCTTTCCGTACAAAGCAAATTCATTTAAAACTATTTCTGTCACTTCCCTGGATGGGAAAACATTTTCCAATAGAACTGACTTTAGTGGAAGAGGTCACTAATTGCTTGGTTCATTACATTGTAAGTTATGTTGAATACTTCAGACATGAAAGATGTTCCCATTGCTTTCATGACTCCTTAGCTCTTGGATGTTGGCAAATTAAGTTAAAAATGAATAATGGCCTTCTGTAGGTGAGTATATTTTATCTGTTCAGTGGCTGTGTGTGCTTTTTGTAGTAAGTGACTTAGCAAATTCATTAGTAAGTAATTCAGATATGCCTTAGCAATTTAATAGTGTTCAAGGTTTCAGGCATTTTGGTTGTGAAGTCTTTCATTGCCGTGATCTGCTGTTTGTGGGGCTAATGAAATTACTTTCCATCTTGCACTAAGCAAATACGCATTTGCTTATTCAAAGATGTCTAGTCTGGAAGCAGATTGACTTTAAGATGTAGCAAAATGAAATCAGTCTAAGTCTTCAAAGGCATCTTTTAGCAGAGTTCTTTGAAGTAATAATGTTGTTTGTATATTCTTTGAGCAGGTTTTATCTTTCAAGGTTTAAAGCAGTTTGAGATCTAGACACATGATATTAACTAAGAAATTTCCTGTGGGTCTCTGGGGAATAGCTTTAAAAAGGAGCAAAAGGCATGTCAGTTTTGCTGATGTAGCTGGAAAATAAAAAACTTTTTGCATTTGTTTCCTTGCTCTCTCTCAAGTTGTGTCAATATACATTAATTTTCATCAGACTCATGCATTTTTAGAAAATGTGTTAGTTTGTTTCAGTATGTGTTCTAGAATTTAACTTATTCTTGATAGGCAGCTCCTTTCCCCATGTCCTGGCTCATCTGAATTTTCTCTTTGGTCTTCGGGAGCTATTTTCACACCTCACAAAAGTTTTTTCTTGGGCTGGATGCAGGTGCACGTCGTCAACATTTTGAGAACAGAAGATCATTCTAAACAGAAAAGTAAAAATGTGAACATGTTGAGACCTTTTTGGGGGGGGGGGGGGAGGTCAATTTTTCTGCTTCCTATACTGAGTATTTGATTTTGCTTCTTTTCTGTTTTCATTTGCATTTGGTGGAAGTTTGGGAAACAGTAGGCGAGGTGCCTATAATTCAGCCGCCTATCTTTTTCTTCTGTGCTGATGACAGCTCTCGGCGTCCTCATTAGGAAGACTTTGCTCCAGTTCCCTACCATTCCAGCCCCCTTTGAAGTGCTTATATGGACTTCATATACTAGATATGGAACAAACAGGGATTCGTGAATTTGAGTATTAATTTCCCTCAATGAATAATTGGATTTTTGCTCTTAGAAAACTTCTCTGGGGACCTAAATTGTGTTAAATGTATTTAGTCTACCTGTTTAACAAAGCCAAACCTATTCTTTTTATAACTTGATTATTTCAACTTTGGCTTTAGTTCAATAAAATCAAAGTAAATGTTTTCTTGCTTTGTCCAGCAAGAAAGCCAAGTGGGTTGCAGCATAACATCAAACCTGCAGACCCTTTGCTTCCACTGCCTTTGCAGCTCCACCAGCAACTTAATACACTTCTTGGAACTTGGTTTAAATTTTGTAACTCCGAAGCAGGTTGCAACAAGCACAGAATTTTGAATTACAGAAGGGCGCATAGCAAACTCCTTTTCAAACTTGGCATGAGAAGTTCAAATTTGCAGCTGTGAAATTGTGAAAACTTGCTTAATTTAGTCATGGAATATTCATTTCAGCTCTAGCCTATGTATAATATATGATTAGAGTGAAGCTTTATGGCATGAGATATGATCAGAGTTTTAAAAAAACAATTAGAAACAGCACAACCTCAAGCATTTTCCTCAAATGCTCCAATAATCATGAAACATTAGAAACAACTGTTAGAAACATAGGCAAAAATATCCTAGGATACTACTGAAACAGGCATACAACAACTTGAAGCTCAGGAGGTTGACATCTCGATGGGGGTGAGGTGAGAGAGATCTGGTTTCTTTTGAAGAGTACCTCATCTGCTCTTGAATGCTTTTTGATGCTGTGTCCCTCTCTTCTAAAGAGCAGTTTGCCACTTCCAAATGCTTGTATGCCAGTGGTTCAGCTCATTCAGACTGGGAGCTATGTTTGTGTGGAAAATTTAGGCAACAGCTTCTGTTCAAGTGACTGTAGTGGGTGGCACACTAAGGCTTTGTGTCTGCTATTTAAAATCTAAACTTCAGATTCATGCAGTTTTGTCTCTTCAAGGCAGCTTCAGTGAATTATTTAAAATATACCCCCACAGTTCTTTCAAAGAAAGAATTCCCCTTCAGTATGTCTTGTGCTTCCATTTATGAGCACCTAGTAACCTTCCAAAAGCGTTACTTTAGCATTTCGCCAGCACTAGGATCTTTTCAATTCCCAGGATATGCCAGATTAGAGGGAACAAAACAGAAAATCAGCACTAAGATCGTTTTAACAGGAGTTATCCATTTATGTTAATGGGATTTGAAAAAACATTATGGGTAAAACATTCTAAAAGTGTCCAAGAGGCTGTCTGCAATCTTCAATCCCAGTCAACGACATTTTTGGAAGTAAATGGTTTCAAGACTGCAGCCTTCCAAATCTAGGATTGTAAATCCTGAACGCATTTGGGAGTGTAAGCCTCATTAAAATCAATGAGATTTCAAGTAAGGCTGCTTTCACGCATTACAAATGAAGCTATTATAATAACTTGAGAAAATACTGAGTATTATAATTCCACAATTTTTATATTGCATGAATGCACTATTCCCCTTTTATGCTGCAAGATCTCGGGTTTGTTGTAAAAGCCACATTTGGTGACTCTGACTGCTTTTACACGAGTGGGTTGCCGTGGCGTGACCCGCTCGTGCAATATTTCAAAATCCCGCAAGGCGAGATTAGACAAGACAGATGTCTGGGATCATGCGCATAGAAGGCGGTCACGCATTATTTTCAGATCGCGAATTAAATACCTCACAATCAAGGTATTTAATTTGCAGTCTGAAAACAATGCGCAACTGCCTTCTATGCGCATGATCCCGGACATCTGTCTTGTCTAATCCCACCTTGCGGGATTTTGAAATACCGCGCAAGCGGGTCGCACAACGGTGACCCACTCATTTAAAAGTGCCCTTACACTGACCCAAGATCTCGTAGCATTAAAAGCGAACAGTGCATTCGCACATTACAAAAATTATGGAATTAGAATACCCGGTATTATCTTGAGTTATTATAATAGCCCATTTTTAACGTGTGAAAGCAGCCTAAGTGTGGATAGGAAGTATCTCTCTACCCCCTCTCTCTCCTCGTCTATCCGCTCACGCCTCTTTTACTGCCTCTCTGATATCTCCTTCTGGATGTCTTTATGTCAACTTAAGCTCAACATGGCCAAGACCGAACTCCTCATTTTTCCTCCCTCCCCTTCCTCTCCCTCTAACCTGACCATCTGCATCGATGGGGTCACCATCCATCCTGTTCTCCAAGCCCGCAGCTTGGGCTTCATCTTTGACACGCACCTCTCTTTTAAACCTTACATTGACTCTGTGGCCAAATCCTGCCGATTCGCTCTCCACAACATTGCCCGCATCCGCCCCTTTCTCTCTATCTCCTCGGCCAAAATCCTTGTTCATGCCATGGTTATCTCTCGCCTCGACTACTGCAACCTCCTCCTTGCTGGCCTCCCTCGCTCTCACCTGTCCCCCCTTATCGCAATCCAAAACTCCGCCGCCAAGGTCATTCACTCTGCCCGTCGCTTCGACCATGTGCAGCCTCTCCTCCTCTCCCTTCACTGGCTCCCCCTTCCTGAACGTATCCTGTTTAAACTCCTGGTTTTCACGTTCAAATCACTCCACAACCAAGCTCCCCCTTACCTCTCAGACCTAATTTCCCTACGCACTCCTGCACGCGCTCTCCGCTCTTCCGTTGTCCCCTCCCTCACTCTCCCTCGTTTCTCCTGCTCGCCTAACCGCCTTCGACCCTTCTCCCTCACTGCCCCCCATGCCTGGAACTCCCTCCCTGCCCACATCTGCCTTGCCTCCTCCCTCCGCTCCTTCAAATCCCTCCTCAAGACCCACCTTTTCCTTGCTGCCTTTCCCAATGCCTGCTAGTCTTTCCCCTTACTCTTACTGTCTGCCCTCCTCTGCTGACTGCTGCCACCAACCTCTTTGTAACCAAGCAAAGCATACGCACCTGAGATTTCGCATCCGCTTGAATGTTTGTCTGTCTTCTCCCATGTCTCTCCCACTGTCCCCTCTCCCTGTCTCCCCGCTTTTGTTTTTTAGATTGTAAGCCACAGGCAGGGACCGTGTCTAGTTCTGTGTTCTGTACAGCACCAGGTCATACGACTGGCGCTATATAAATGTTTAATGATGATAATAATCTGGGTATCTCAAAATTAGATGTTGCCCCACTATACATTATTTTCTCCATGAAAATCCCTTGGCGATACACACATTTCTTGCTGAAGTCTTTAGTGTCCTCTTACTGCACATTATTCATACCTAAAGCAGGATTAGAGAGTGACTTCTTTGTTTGGAGAAACATTTCCATTGTCATAAGCATCCCTTTCACATTATTCAGACATTTTCTTAAATTGTCAAAGTTCTCAGCTAACGTTCCTCTCCATATTAATCCTGCAGAGGTATTACTCAATTGACATCCATCATAACTTTCTTGCCTATGAATTGAACTATGACAGTTTCAGTATTGTGGCCTAATTCTTATCATTTATTTATTTATTTTATAGATTTCTACCCCGCAGGTTCCATGCAGGTTGGACCAACCAGCAGCGGATGGGCTATGAGAAGGATGCTATGCGTAAATTGATATTTTCAGTAATAGCAAAAAGAGCACAAGAAAGTCTTGGCCAAGTACACTTTTGTATATTTTTTTTAATCTACTGTGCATATTTCTCTTTTTAAAGTTCCTTGTTCTTGGTGCCTTTTCATTCTAGCCCCAGAGAAATTTGCCTTTAAAGATGATTCTGGACAGAATCTAGAACAGCTCTTATTGCTAATGACGATAACTTCTTACCAGGCCTCTAGAATCTTCATCCTGAGACCATCCTTATTTTTCTTTCCAGCTTGAGTTCTTATGCTGCTAAGCTAGTCTCGAATTTTCTTACTCAAGCTTTTCTCACTTTGATGAGCATTTCTCTTCTGAGAGGGTTTATGTTATTGGCAGTCATGAACATTTCTGGGCATTCTCAGCTTGAAACTTCCTTCTTTTAAAATTTCCTAAGAATAAGCTGAAATGTTGTGACTATGTTGTTAGTGGTTTGTGTGTGAAATAAGATGTATTTAGCTGTAAGTAAGATGTTTCTAATAAAGTGAGTGAGGAGAATGGGAAATAAAACCCACAAGAAGCCTCTCACTGTATTTGGAAGTATTTACTTAGGAAATCTCGATTCTTGTCAAGCAGGACAAGATGATTTCGCAGGCTGCCTGTCACTCATTGCTCTGAGTTATCGGAAAAATGACCAAACAACCAGTGGGATAAGATTGACTTGGGGGTGATAGGCATATACTTTTGCTTTGTGATATGGGCATGTGTACACATGTATGTTTAATCCAGCATGGAAATTCCATCCTTTCTCTGTTCAAATTAGGTAGAGAATGCCAAATTTGGAATGCAAGAAAAATATACAAATCCATTAGGAATTGGAGATTCTATTAGGTAAGTTCATGTAATGAAAAACTGCCTCGGAGGCTGCCTGCATATGTCAAATTTGCTTCCCTCATTGACTTCATCTGTTGATTGGCTAAGCGTGATGTAAGGCATGATTCCTCTCTCAGCCTTTTCCCTGAAGTGGGTTGTTGGTGTGAGGTAAGTAATCAGTTTGAGCAGGAGGGAAATTGGGGAATCTTTTCAATGTTGATCAACAAACATGTAAGTTATTTTTGTTCTAGTTTTTTTTAAAAGTAGTGTAGGGTCACTGCAGTATTATTGTAAGGGCTGCGATAGGTACCAGTCCTGTTACAAAAACAACTGTCATCAGTTGTATTATTTGATTGATGCTAAATGAATTGGGCCTTTTCAGGAATCTGGACAAGAGACTACTATCAAAAACAGGGAATCGACACATAACAGCTATTTCAGACTTGAATTTCTCAGTTCTGTAAATATCCAAAGATTGCTTTTCATCTTCCTTTTGAATTGAGTTCCATTTTGAATGGCAGCTGGATTCAGGGTGCAGATCTGTCAGCGTTTCATATGTAGCAGTCTCCTGAATGCTTCAGCATATACCCAGTGCTACGGATCTGTGTTCGCTGTGTTTTCCCCATTGGCCACAATGGGGGGAAATGCAATGAACACTGGTCCCTGCCCGGTGCATATCAAGCCCCTCAGTCACTTCAAAGCAGTCTGTGTGCTGTTTTTTAGTCGTCGTCTTACTCCACCAGACTGGAAACATTTGTCATAGATAGACAACAAGCACAAGGGGTGAGTGGGAGGTGACGGTACTTGGTTTTCTGAATGAACAGCTCTAATCCTATTTATCCCTGATTACTCCAACTATCTGGGGGCAAATGTGCTGCTTAATTATCCCAATAAGTGATTCACGTAATACCTACCTTTGCTGAGTTTCTCCTGCTTTGACTCGTATTGTCTTCACTATAAGTCCTGGACGACGGTTGCCCTTTGACCAGGGCATGATGGTTTGAACGGTGTCCCAGATGTTTTCCCAAACAGCAATCCCATCCCATTTAAATTTGATCATCATGAGCTCGCCAATATCGATATCCAATGTGATGAGAAATGTGTAGGTTTTGTTTCCAGTAATGCCTTCAACTCTGTAAAAACAAAGCCATCAAAAGTCTTGTATGTGTGATGGAAAATAAATGGACTTGGCATCAATTATAGCTTCCAATTTATAGAGCAGGGATGGGGAACCTTTTTTTCTACACCTAGTCACCTTGAATATTAGTACAAGCTCCGCAGCCCAGATAGTTGGTGGAGGGGGAAAGGATGTGGTCAGGACAGGGGAAGAAAGAAATGGATCGAGATCATGGATCTGTCTCCCAGATCCATCCTCTATCCTCGAGTGCATTCCCTGATCTCTCGTCTCTTCCACCAGAGCACATTCCCTGCTTGAGGTTATTTATTTATTTTTATCTATTTTTATCCCGCTCCTCCTGAAAACGGCTCGGGGCGGCTAACAATTTAAAAACATAAAAATACAATTGTATAAAAATTTTAAACAATCATAATAATATTAAAACTGGGTTAGGCACAAAAAACAATAAATAAGGATAGGGAGAGATTAAAACCCCCTAACCCACCCACCCCTCCCCAAAGGTTAGGGGGCTGGCTCAGCAAGTCAGATCCTGGAATTGGAAAGGGCCCACATAAAAACCAGCCATGGGCTAGAAGTCTGCCTCCTAGTATTGACCCTTTATATCTGTGACTTGCTTGTGAGGTTCACTTCTCGAGCCTTTTCCTCAAAAATTGGTGTTAAGTTCACTACCTTCCAGACCTAAAGTCTGCCTCTGTGGCAGCGGATTGGAGGATGATCCCTATAAAGACTGTAATGCCAGTCTTTAAAAAAGGCTCCAGAAGTGTTCCTAGAAACTACAGACCAGTGAGCCTGATGTTCGTGCCAGGGAAATTTGTGGAGACAGTTATAAAGATTAGAATTACTGTGCATATTGACAAACACTATGACATAATGGGGAAGAGCCAAGCAAAGAGAAGTCATGCTTCACTAAGCTCTTGGAATTTTTGAGGGTGTCAACAAGCATGTGGATAATGGTTTTCTGGTTGATATAGTATATTTGGGTTTCCAGAAAGTGTTGGAAAATGTCTCAAGTAAGAGGCTCTTAAGGAACCTAGTCATTGGATAAGTGGCAGTGTCCTGTCATGGGATCAGTAACTGCTTTAAGGATAGGGAACAAAGGGTAGGACTAAATGGTCAGTTCTCATAACTGAGAGAAGTAAGTAGCGGGGTGCCCCATGGATCTGTACTGGGACCAATGTTGTTTAATATCTGACAGTGGAGGGTCTTGGGGATGACTGTAACATGCCTGTTCTGGCCCATCACTTGGACCTCTCACAGAACGTTTACCCCAAGATGGCACCAGTTAGGACCTATACCTGTTTCAATGTACACATACCTTGTTCTGTGGGCCAGCTGCGGACTGCATATGGTAGCCTTATGTACCGTAGTTTGGGTACCACTACTTATGTGCCTGTTTGCTCTCTTATTGGCTGGTTCTAGGTGTGATGGTGCAGGGAACTTTCCTCTTGTATGCTCCCCGCTCCCACCACCACCCCCTCTCCCCAAACCTAACCCTTACTCCCTATCTCTCTCCCACCCCCACCCCCCAATCTCAGCTGCCTTTCTCTTGTGCCCTCTGGAATAAATATATTTATTGAATAAATATATTAATAATGTGGGAAAGGGAGTAAAGAATGAGATGATCAAATTTGCAGATATGATGAAGTTATACAAGACAGACTGAGGAATTACAGGGGGATCTTGCATGACGGGGCAACTAAATGGCAGATGTGTTGACAAGTGCAAAGTGATACACATAGGGAAAAATAATCCTAACTATACATACACAATGCTGGGTTCCAAATTAGTGTTACCAAGCAGTAAAAGAATCCTGAAGTCATTGCGGACAATTCATTAAAAACCTCAGCTCAGTGTGCAGCAGTAGTAAAAAAAGGCAAACAATGTTAGGAATTATTCAGAAAGGGAAAGAGAATAAAACAAAAAACGTCATAAGGCTGCTCTATAAGTCTATGATGCAACCACACCTTGAATACTGTAGGCAAATCATGTCACCACATCTAAAAAAGATATAGTAGAACTGGAAAAGGTACAGAGAAGGGCAACAAAAATGAATGGTATGGAATGTCTACCATACAAAGAGATACTCAATAAGTTAGGGATCTTCAGCGGGAGAATAGATGATGGAGGCGGTATGAGAAAAGATTATTAAATCATGAGCGACATGTAACAAGTAAATAGGGAGCTACCCTCTTAAGCAATACTAGAACTAGGGGATACACCATTAAACTAACTGGCAGCAGATTTAAAACACAAGTACTTTTTCACTCAGTGCACAATTAACTTGTGCAACTTGTTGCTGGATGATGTTGTGAAGGCCAGTAGCATACCTAAGTTCAAACAAGGATTGAATAAAATCTTGAAGGGTAGGTCCATAAATAGCTATTGGTCAAGCAGCTCAGGGGATACAACTTCTGACTGTTGGGAGCTGGGAGAGAACAGAAGGGAATGGACCCCCCCACCCCACCCCCCTTATGATCTGTTGGGTAATTCTCGGAAGTGGCCAAGAGCAGCCACTGTCAGATCGGTATGCATTGGTCTGACCAGCATGGCACTTTTTATGAAAAGGTGCAACAAGCAATGCTAGTGCCTAAACAACACTTGGAGAGAACTTTTTCCTGCAAGTTCTTCCTGCAAGCTGGTTTGTAGGATTCCATACAGCAATGGCATTTGTCATGAAGGATACTAGCTTACTATCTACATTCCTTAACAGTAAGCTGGTGGTCGGTTATAGCAGCCATATTTATTTTGCCAACCAAATAATTAGGAATGACAGCAAAGGTGGGAGCAATGACAGCTCCTCCTTTTGGCTAATCCTTGGTCTTGGGTGGACAGACAATAGCCAGCACCCTCTGGAATCTCCCTTTTTCCAAGGATGGATTGTGACATGGGAATTAACAGGAAGATGCAATGCAGTTAGTCTTATGGCTTTTCAGTGGAGCAGTGGTTCATGATGGGAGAAGAAAATAATTTTGATGGCAACACCATATTTGCCTCTGTTCTACAAAAGGAAGAGCTGTTCCACTGCTAACTCCAAATTGAGGGGGGGGGGGAGAGGAGGGATGAGAAGACAATGTATTACAGCCTCTCTTCTAATGCCCTCTACCATTTTGATAAATAGCAGAGACACTTAATTTCTAGAAATGTTTGATAATTTCATAAACTGCAGGAAATTGCACCACTTTTCAATGTTTTCTCAGGCAGGGCTGCTGGGCTCTTCCATGGTTTCATTTCCAGACATCTCAGTTTCTCTGTAATAGTCCAATATATTTGTAACTTATTATGTCTTGACTAATGACAGCCCCCAAAACTGCTGAATCTCCTCATTCTACTTAGGTTGATTTTTACCAATGTGGATAATAAATCCTGACCGTCCACTCCTCCAACTACCTCCATCCCCAACTAATTCAGTTCATGTCTGTTTGATAGGGTGAGACTATAGTAAACCTGATAATTCAGAACAAGTGATGTATATCTCTTATATAAATGGTCCTGTATTAGAAAAGGGGACGTCATTTTTCATCCTCATAAAGTCAGGACGTGATATCTTGTACTCACAGGGTGATGGGAAGGTTTTCGGCATCCTCTTTCATGCCTGTCAGAGAGACAGTGAAAGTTGGTTCTACTTGCTTCTCTTGGATTTCATTGATGAAATGAATCTTGAACTGGTAGTGATAAACTGCACAGAGGACAAAAAAGGCAAAAGGAGTCATGGTCACATAGGCATCAGTCTTTTTGAGCAGCTTAAACATGTTTTTGGAGCCAGACACTCTAAAGCCATTGCTTCTCTATTATTTATTTTAACATTTTAAAATGTTGCCTATTGCCATTAGTTTGAGAGATGTTTGGTTCCCAGGTTGTAGAAAGGAGGGCTTTCTTTAAAGCAAGTGGAAAAGAGGATGAGGAGGATTCCGTATAGAAGGAAAACTAAAGTTTTCCAACGAACATCCTTTCAGTTCTCCCAAGACAATGTATTTTGAGAGTGTGTGGTTGCCATGTTGGTCCCAAATGTAAGAGATGAAGACAAAGTAGGTCAGATACTATCTTTTATTGGACCAACTTGTGTTGGTGAAAGTGTGTGTGTTTCTTTGGGCATATAAAATGTCATAACTCCAGACTGCTCTCATATATCCCCAGCTGGCATCACTCAACCACTTGGGAACTGGCTGTTGGGGTGGGAGGGCGCACGGGAGTAGTTAGGAGCCCCTCCCAATTGATTGCTATCATTTCGATCCTTTTAAATGGACCGTGGAGGTGCCATGGTCCATGGGGGATGGGTGGAGGCAGCGGCAGGTGTGCGGCCTGGCACACGGACACACACCCATCTCCACCGATCTCCACCCATCTCCACACACGGAGGCACCTCTGTTTTTCCCCAATGCCTCTGTGCGTGGGTGATGGGTGGAGGTGGGTGGAGTGCAGGAGTGCACACACACACCCTATTCCCACTTGCTGTCACATGGGTGAGGGGGATCCGTGTGACAGCAAGTGGGAATAGGGTGTGTGTGTGCACTCCCGCGCTCCACCCACCTCCACCCATCACCCACGCACAGAGGCATTTTCGTGTGAAAAGCGCCATATACGTAGCCTGCGTTGCTCAGTCTGCAGTATGTATGCCTGAGGAAGGGTGTCACAAACAGGAGTTGGTCCAATAAAAGAGATAATCTAAACTACTTTGTCTCATCAATGTTGTTTGAGTTTTTCAGATAAATATCTCAGTGTTCAGGCATTCACACCCCACAAACTGCTCACTGACACCCCTTCAGCTGTCCTATCAGGGTTTCACTCCCCCTGTAACCAGGGAGTTGTGTATTTTTTCCACTGGCAGCAATGGAGGAAACAGCAAAAACGGGTCTCTGCGTAACTAAGCTAAGCACATTCACCTGTGATTTCTCAACTACATAAATGTATCCCTGCCTCTCTCTATGCTCCCCTCCCTTGTCCAGCCTAAATTGTAAGCCCTTTGTGGCCGGAACTTGTCTCTAATGATTGTTCAGTGCCAGGCACATTGCTGGTGTTGTATGAATAAGTCAGGGGTGTACAAACTATGACTTGAGAGTTGTATGTGGCTGGTCCTGGGCCTCGTGCTGTCTTTATGGTCCTGTTTTATTTCCTTGCATTTGAGTTTGTAGCTACTCCTGGGATCTCCTCAGGCTCCACCAGTCAATCACAAAGCAGGAGATGGGAGTGTGAGAGAGAGAACGTGTGCACATGCTTATGTGCCTTGTGGCTCTCGGACATATGAAAAATTTGCCCAGTGGCTCTTTGGGTCGGGAACTTTGCTAGTCCTCTCTGTTCTGGCTATGCTGAAGTCTGTTTGGACAATTCACCTCGCAGACAGGAAAGGGTTGTGGAGCATTGGACCATTGAGAAATATTCTGTGTGCCACACTTTCTTGCTGTGATCTGCTAGAAAACCTTCCAGTGATGCATATGACTCATTGGGCTCTTATTGATGGCATAATAATGCTCTGTGCATAACATGCCTCTGTTAGTAATAGGACTTCGTTCAACATATTGCAATAAAAAAATCTGTCTCTTATTGCTTTGAGGCTTGGGGCTTCTGGAGGAAGAGAAGATAAGAGAAGTCTTTGACGTTCAGGTATCATCAGCAGTCAGCATGTGTAATGTAAACAGTTTTTTTTCTTGTTTGGCAAATTGGAGAAAATCGTCATATGGGGGCCTGTGTTGCTACTCAGTTTTAAATGACCAGCTTGGTATGTAACTTTAATCCTGACTGTTCCCCCTGTTGGAAGCAAATGGTGCTAGCTGCAGCAGTTGCATTTATGGAGGAAATGTTATTGCCAGGATATAATAGCATTTTTATCAAACCATTTCAAAGAGCAAGATGGTGCTTTGTCTGCTTGGTATACAGTGTCTGGCTTTAACAGGAGGAAGAAGATACTCTTGTTGGAAGAATTGGAAAAAGTTTTGAACTAGGACAATAGAGCTTTGGAAATGGGCAAAACAGGATCTCCTTTAGGGCCCTTGTTGAGAGTGAGGCTGGGGGGATTAGCCCACACTCAGTGCTGGGTTGAAGAGAATATTCTGGTTGGAGCTTGTATTTGTTGCACCAGGGTGGGGAACCTTTTCCCTCTTGTGGGCCACTTTGAAAATGAGTACGATCTCCGTGGGCTAGATAGGAGTTGGGGCGGGGTGTTTAAGAATTCTGCTCCAGATCTGGAATGGAAAGGAAGGTCCAAATCCTAGATCTAAGACATGGATTCATACCCTCTCGGTGTACATGCCCGCATCCCTGTTCCTTTCCCTGAGTTTATTCTTTCAGTGCTTGAGGGTAGGGGCTAAATCAATGGCCTCTTTTCAGTTCAGGGATTTGGCCCAATTGACAAACGCCCACAGGTCAGATTTGGCTCAATGGTCACAGGTTCTCCACCCCTGGGATACAGAAACATGAAGCTGAAAAGAACATCAAAGCTGGCTTATAGTAAACTTACAAATTACTGAAGGCAGAAAGTGCTGAAACCACATGAAGTATGCTGTGTTTTGAATAAGCACCATGCACTGAACTTTTCTGTTGGTCAGTTTGGACAAGTGTCCAAACCTACCCACTGGGATCTCGAATCAATTTTTAAAAAATATTTTGCCTGTTGATGAACTATAGTAGCTGACAATGATTCCATCACGCACCTTAAAATGATTAGTAAAACACTAAGCTCATAGCAATATTACAACTAAAACTCTCTGATCTTGGGAGGCTTGAAAAGAGGTTTGTTATTAAATGCTACCTATTTCCGCAGAGTAAAAAAAACAACCAGATCTCATCATCCCCACTAGACTATAGACTGCCATTGGTTTTCCCGAAGTATCTACTGAATGAAACCTAAATTGGAGGTCCTGTTCACTTATTGGTCATTGAAGCTTCCAAGGAACTTCTAAGCAAGTTTTGGAGAGGTTTGTCCTAGTCTCCAGGCAAAACTATGCAGCGGGTCATTCATTCTGCTACTCAATACTCATCTATATTTTCAACTGAGGAAAGTGTTCTTTACTCAAAGTGTTGATTGTGCAGATTAGCTGCAGGTCAGTAGAAGGTGAATGATCCCTCAATGTATATTCTGTGCTGCCCTTTTATCTTCCAAGATGAAAGTGAGGTGCTATTATAAATGTTATCTTCCCTTTATATTGGAACCAGCCCAGCCTTCACTGTGGGATATAGTGTCATTAATGGGAAGAGTAAAATAACAACTTTCTTAAAGGAGCCAAGGTTCTGGAAAGTGCATGTATGCGAAAGCATTGTGTGAGCATCTTGATGTTTTTCTGTCTGGGTTGCTCACATGATCTTTTCAATGTTCTTGGAAGAGTAATTCAAGATCACTTGAGAGATTCTTCACATAGCAGCTGGACTATTTTCCAGTGATTTTGAAAGAAGCTCTTGTTTAGCATATTGACCTTTGATATTTTAAACATCTTAATATCTTCCCCCCCCTCAATTTCGCTTGCAGGATCGCTCTCGCTCTCCTAAAATCAAGGCTGGCTCCAAGAAACTGAAATATAATGTCTCTTTAAAAACTGAAATTCTAGCCTTTGGGAACAGGAGAGTTTGAGACTTTGGTGAGAAATGAGTTCCAGAGGCTGGTAAGAAAATACAGAAAATCTTCTCTTGTCACTGGCCACATTTGTCAGTTGCTTTTCTTCTAGGAAAGCAGGGTGCATGCACAGATCCTGAAAACAACCTGGAGGTAAAAGTGTAAATAAATTCTAACACTGGAGAACTAGCATGCCTGTAAAAATGAGGGCGGGTGGGGTGGGGGAGAGGAGAGAGAGAGAGGAGAAACATCCCCTCGTGTGTCTTGGATGCAAGAGGCAATTCCTTCCTGGTCCCCTGCCAGGAGTAATGGGAGGCTAAAATTGGGTGACTGTCACTTGCACCCCAGGCTCAGAGGACACATGTCCACTCTGTCTCCTCCCCTTGCTTTTTACATGGTGGATCAAGATGATGGTGTTTAAGGGAGATCCAGAGGGCAGGAGTGTAAGTAGGTTGGAACGGGCCATGGTGCTGAAGATGGAATGTTCCCCCTTCCATGCTCCTGCAGTAGGGGGTGCAGCTGCCCCAGGAAGCATTTGAACCCTTATAGCTTCTCCTTTGCAAGGGGGCAGGACTCCCCACTCCCAGGTTTAGCTGTTGATGATGTTGCCCCACTGAGAACTAGTGAAGAAAGTGCCTTTTTAGGATCTCCTGCAATCTCCTGAGCAGCTTGAGAAAAATCTTCCCACATTTATGTTAATAAGCAAAGCTTGCAAATTGCCCTTTTCTCTGTGCTCATCTAGGGGAAAATCCGCTGCAGCATGAGTAGCTGAGGCTAGCCAGATGCTAGGCAGCTTCCCTCCCCCAAACCCTAAGCTCTAGCGATAAACTTAGAACAGGCGTGGAGGAAGGGCTTCCCAATTCTTTGAACAGAAAATGTGTGAACCTGTTACACTTCAATTATCCACTGAGCACTGGGTGAGCAAGGAAGCAAAGTACAAGCTAAACTGTTACTATGTACATAAGGAGGGAACACGTGTGAATCATGTGGTGGTACATGGATCCCTTTGTTTGGGGCAAACTCTCAGCATCCAGTTATATTCCATGAACAGAAAAGGCTGTAGAGAGGGGGTGAGTGGTTGGAGCCTTCAAGGGAGACTGGAACAGGAGCCTCTTCCTGGGCAGAGGGGAGCAGAAAATCTGCACAAACCAATTGCTTAAGACAGTACTTACTTCCACACCCTCTATGACAGGGTGGGGAACCTTTTCCATCTTTGAAAAGGAGTACAAACTCGTAAGGGCCTCATAGGAGATTGGGCACAGGGGTGTTTAAGGGGTGCACTCAGGAAGAGGAGGCTCCAGATCATGATTCTGTCCCCTATCCTTCCGCGGTTACCCTCATCTCTGCTCCCTTACCCTGAGCTCCGTCTTTCTGTGCTTGAAGGTAGGATTTGGATCTAGGGACCAGATCAAGGAACTGGAAAGGGGCCACACAAAACTAGCTATGGGCTGTGTTTGGTTCCTGGGCCCTGAATTTCGCCACCCCTGCTCTAAAAGTATGGAAGATCATATAGGCCAGTATAGCCTAATGCTAACTGAAGTTCTCAACCAGTGGGTTGTGACTCTTTAGTGGGTCCTGGGAGAGTTTAAGGTGGGTTGCACAGGCAGGAAAGGAGCTGCCAAAAGCTACAGTGGGGATTGGGTGGGTGTGAGCCAAACCTTGCATTCAGCTATGAGTGCCAGGACAGTTTCGCACCACCTCAGTTCCCACCTGGTCCTTCCCCTTCCAAGTGTCATGACACTCCAAAAAGGGGCGTGGTCATTTCTCAAAGGGATGGGAGCCCCCTTTGCCCTACCCCTTTCTGATGCGACCACCCCCCATTTTCCAAGTGTCATGATGTCATAATGCTTGGAAAGGGACATTGGAAAGGGAAGGGATGAAGCAGCTCTTCTGACCTCTGCCCTCCCTGAATGTAATTCTGCTGGCACCCTTGTTCTCAGCCCCTCCCCAGCACTACCTGTGTGGAGCCATCCCTATCTTCCATCCTCCCAGCCAGTGGGAGAGCCTAAGCTCCTGTTGGGCTCTGGAAGGTGAGGAGCCCGTCAATAGTTTTTAGCTTTCTCAATCCTGAGAGCACCTTCCTCTTTACAAATAAAGGAAAGGTGGCCATGACCCAGATACCTAACAAGACCCTGCAATGTGGTCACAGCCTCCAGACTGAGAACCCACGATGTATCAAGTATGGAAGTGGGTCCCCTGATGGCTTTATAGTATAGGCAGGTCCTTGTTCTCTGTTTCTCTGTCATACTTCCTTTCTTCTCCACACACTCAGGAGTGTAAGAATGTGTCTGTGAGATCAAACAGCGCTGTTTCATTCTGCTTCTGATGAAGCGACTTCAAGATAAACCTCAAGTTCCAGCAGCACTATTTTAGCTCTGCAATTCCACCCTACCAAAACACCATGCCGTTCTGTTGTCTTCTGTTTGAAAAGTAATCAGTTGTGTCTTTCTGTAGACTAATTACAGATCAAATTTGGATCATAGGCAGAATGGGAGGCCTCATAGGGGTCTCAGAGCAATTGTGCTCCCCCAGCCCCTTGGCTGGGTTCCTGCATATGTTAGAGCTAACTCAAACAGAACAATTAGGATTAGAAAATTCTGCAGATCCAGCACCTGAGCAGCTTGGAAGCTCTTCTGTGCCGTAAGGTCATTGGGATCATGCAACATGCTTTCCCCCACATCAGCAGGATTAAGAAGGTAAGGTCTTTATCAAGGAGCAGAGGCAAAAGTGCTCTAGAATTTGTAACACTGGGTGAACCGATTTTATTGACTTGTCGACCACATCACAAAAGTAGTCATTTGCATTATCTCCTTTCATTACATAGCAAGCGCGCACACCAACCTTTGAAAGGTGTGTGCGCCCGTGTTTTCAGGAAGAGCCTTCTGCTGTTGGGGAGTCTCTCCTTCCGGATGTTGTAGCCCAGGGTGTTGCACCGGTTCTTCCGGCAGCTCAGGCACATCCCTTTGTCGAACATGTGGATATCATTACACCAGTAGGCCATGCTCTGCTTATCGTCGTGGAGCAGGGAGTCGATGAACAGGTGAACTGACCTCTCATGGGCGCATTTCACTGTCTGGGTGATTCCTGCAAAATGGAACATTGGGACTGTTTAACATATCTGCACCCAAAACCTAGATAGACCTCAACCCCATGAGGCACCACACAATCTTATTGCTTCTTCCCACATCAGTCTGTAAAAAAAAAACCCAAAAAACCACCACCACCCAAATTACAATCATGCAACAGCTACAATTCTATCCTCCTAAAACCAGGCAGGACAAAGACCTGTCCCTGATGTTTTGGGGCAGGAGATAATTTCCTTTGTAGCCCTTAGTAGCAAAACAAGAGTGTGTATGAGATGGCAATTGATTAAACTTGGGCATTTGATGGCAAGAATCAGGGGAGAGGCTTTTTAGGGCATAGGGTGACCAGGCAGAAGAAGCTTCCCCTCCTCTTTGCACTATCATTATTCCCCTGCTAGGGGAGACCTAGACCTTACTTGGCAGCAGAGGCACTTGTGCCCGCACCGCCCATAGGAACAGACAGAGACATGCTCTGGGTAAAAAGGTCTTGGCCGCAACTTTATTACAATATATAACTCACATGAATACAACAGGCAATAATCATAAACAACCTGTGTGCCAATAGTGGGGAGGAACCATGCTACATGAAGCAGGTCAGGGGGTTGAGCTAAATGTCGCCCCCCCCGCCCGGGTGAATCGACCCTTCAAGTTCACCCTCCCCTTGGGTCAAGCGGGTTTTCAGGCCCCCAAACCAGCCGTTCCAAGCCTGGGCTGGGGCCCCCGGCCTTAAGGCCCCCCACTCCTCGAGTGGTAATGGGTACAAGCGCAACCCCTCAGCTCATAGGGAGCCTTAGCACAGCACGGTTCCTACCCCGGTTAGCCACAGCTGCGACAAGACATTGTAGAATTATTAACATACAATTACACATACACCTAACGGCTGTGGAGGAGGCGAAAAACCCAACAGCCCTTGAGCCAATTAGGCCGTCGGGAAAATTCCTTCTCGGCCCTGAAAACAGCAACCAGCCTAAGCCCACAATCGTTGCTTTAAACTTAGAACACAACAACACTGTTGTTGACAGAACACCTTGTAGAAAAGGGGAAGGGCTGGGAGGGAAAACCACAGCAAGTGGCCCTAGACTGAGGAGAGAGGAAGAGGCACCTGGGGGCTTCAGGTAAATATACCTGTCTAAGCCCCCGCCCCCAGGTGCCCTTCCTCTCCCCCCATTGGCCTACCGGTGCCACTGCTCAAACGGGCAGGCAAGAGGGGAGGACAAAGGAATCCTTTGCCCAACCCCTGCCCGGCATCCTGTTCTGAGGTGGGCAGGCCCAAACTTACCACCCTGCTTATGGCTGGGGGGTGTCCCTTTTGTTGGGAGCCAATCTAACAAACGGGGCAGGTTAGAGCCCCAGTCATCTGTGGTGTTTGTGTTGTTTTTGATTTTTTTTAAAACAGGCAAACCATATAGACTATTATTATTATTATTTATTTACCTGGCGCTTTACAAAAAACAAGATAGACATGGTCCCTGCCCAAGAGCTTACAATCTAAAGACAAGAGGAGGGGAGACAGGGAAGGGGGAACAGAGGGAGAGACAAGGGATGCAACATTCATGGGGATGCAAGAACTCAGGTACACGTTCTTGGCTTGGTTACAGTAAATTGGGAGTTTACAGATAGCAGGTGGGGGATAATTAGCAGAAGTTAAGAAGGGCAGAGCAGAAGAGGTGGCTTTTAAGGAGAGACTTGAAGGTGTGGAGGGGGGGGGCAAGGCGGATGAAGGCAGGGAGGGAGTTCCAGGCATGTGGGGCAGCAAGGGAGAAGGGACGAAGGTGTGGGAGCATGAGGGAGGGAATAGTAAAGGAGCGGAGTGCTTCAACGGGTTCGGAGGGAGATCAGGGCAGAGAGGTAGGGGGGAGTGAGGTTGTGAAGGGCTTTGTAAGTGAAGACGAGCTTGTACAGAATACGCTCAGGAAGAGGGAGCCAGTGGGGAGAGGAGAGGAGAGGCTGCACATGGTCAAAGTGACAGGCTAGGTGGATGATCCTGGCTGCAGAGTTTTGAACAGAGATGAGGGAAGAAAGGTGAGAGTGGGGAAGGCCAGCGAGGAGGAGGTTACAATAGTCGAGGCGTGAGATGACTAGGGCATGGATGAGAGTTTTGGCAGAGGAGACAGACAGAAAAGGGCGGATCTTGGCAATGTTGTGGAGGGAGAAGCAGCAGGATTTGGCAACGGAGTCAATGTAGGGTTTGAAGGTAAGGTGCGAGTCGAAGATGAAGCCCAAGTCACGGGCGTAGGGGACAAGGAGGATGGAGACCCCATCAATGGCAATTGACAGAGGAGAGGAAGGATTGGGAGGGAAGATAAGGAGTTCAGTTTTCGCCATGTTCACTTTGAGTTGGCGTTGAGACATCCAGGCGGAGATATCATAGAGTTGGTGAGACGAGCTTGAACAGAGGGGGAGAGGGAAAGAGTGGAGAGAGAGAGTTGAGTCATCAGCATATAGGTGGTATTGGAAACCGTGGGAGGCGATGAGTTTGCCTAGGGATAGGTGTAGATAGAGAATAGGAGAGGGCCAAGAACAGAGTCTTGGGGAACCCCGACCAAGAGGGGTAGGGGGAGGAGTTCGGAAGAGATACATTGAAGGAGTGGTCAGAAAGGTAGGAGGAGAACCAGTCAAGGACAGAGTCCTGGGATCCAAGGGAGTGAAGCGATTCAAGCAGGAGCGAGTGGTCAACAGTGTTGAAGGCAGGAGAGAGCAAGGAGGACAAGTATGGAGTAAAGGCGGTTGGATTTAGTCATAAGAAGATCATTGGTGATCTTAGCAAGAGTGGTTTCAGTGGAGTGAAGGGGGAGGAAGCCAGATTGGAAGGGGTCAAGGGAGGAGTTGGCGGAGAGGAGGTCGAGGCAATGGGAGTAGACAAACCCATTCAAGGAGTTTGGAAGCAAAAGGGAGGAGTGCAAAAGTACAACAGTGCCCTCTTCCATCTTGATCTGGTTGCAGTGGCTGCTCAGCTTGCTACGGGGGCACTGCTTGCTAGGATTTGCAGTTTTCAACTGCATGGCTGTTTTACTGATGACAGCAGCTGTGGGCTGCCCTTTGATAGTTCCTGTTATATGTAAATAAGAAGTGCCGTTCTGGGTCAAACCAA
Source organism: Sphenodon punctatus (assembly GCA_003113815.1). Lineage (NCBI taxonomy): Eukaryota > Metazoa > Chordata > Lepidosauria > Sphenodontia > Sphenodontidae > Sphenodon > Sphenodon punctatus. Next base: position 541,664 of record QEPC01011914.1, on the reverse strand, counting down.
TGATTCATCTAGTCCTACAGGTCACAATGGTCAATCCACTTCCTGCTGTTCATTCTCAGCCCTTCATAGTTAGGTCTCATCCCCGACCAGTTTGACTAATAATCATTTGTAAGCCTTGTCTCTAAGAATGTATCTAATCCTTTTTTGAAACCTCTTATGCTATTGGTCTTCACAACACCCTCTGACTATGTTTTGCAGATTAATTGTACTGTGAGGTGGGGGGGGGGGACTTTTTTCTTTCAATCTTAAATCTGCTGCCAGTTAATTTCATAGGGGATCCCTTAGAGCATTTTTAGACGTGCCGCTCTGCACGCACATTTAAATAATCTGTTTTTAGAAAAGTCGCACCGCCGCCATTGTTTAGACGCACCACTGACTTTGCAAACCGTGGCTCACGCATTGTTTTGAAACTGCATTGGTAAAACCTCGATATTGGGGTTTTACCAATGTGCTTTCAAAACAGTGTGCGAGCCACAGTTTGCAATGTCGGCTGCACATCTAAACACCACCTGTGCGACTTTTCTAAAAGCAGATTATTTAAATCTGCGTGCAGAGCGGCACGTCTAAAAGTGCTATTAGTTCTAACATTAGGAGATGGGGTAAATAAGAGCTCCCTATTTACTTGTTCTGTACCACTCTCAGGTTTGTAAACTTCTATCCTATCCCCCCTTAGTCATCTCTTCTCTAAAGAGCCCTTATCGAGCTGCTCTTCATAAGGGAACTGTTCTATGCCATTGATCGATTTTGTTGCCCTTTTCTTCACTTTTCCCATGTCTACGATACCCTTTTTCAGATGGGAAGACCAGAATTGTGTACACTATTCAAAGTGTGGGCACACCGTGGATTTAGTGCCGTTATGATATTCTCCATTTTCTTTTCTCCCTCTTCTTTATAGTTATAGTCCTAGATTATTTACAGTGTATCTGCCAAAATTCTCTTTCTTTATATTCCTAACCTTCTGTTTGCCTTTTTGATTTCTGCTGTACACTGAGATGGCATTTTCAGTGAACTAGCCACAATTTCAATTAACTTTCCCTTTCACAGAATGCATGTAGCCAGGGGACAACGCTGTTGTTCAAGCACGTTTGTAGTTATTACTGTGCAATTGGCACAAAGAAATAACTCTGCGCATACAGGAAGTAAGGATGAAATGAGCCAGACAGTGGAGTATGTATTCCTCCATTTCTGTCAATATAGTCTCACTTTCACATTTTAGAAAATACTTTAAAAACAGCCTTTTCCATTTTTATAAGATTATTATTTTTTTTTAATCCTGAACTATTAAGTCACCAATGTTGTCATTCATTAGCTACCTAGTTTGTTCTTGGCTTCATCGCTCATTAATTTAAATCACTTCCTAAGAAGTAAGGGTGTGCTCACAGAAACTACACTAGACAAAGTCATTTACGCTTGAAGTAATTTACTCCAGACTAGTCTTCCAGGCCTCCCATGACGCCTTGGTTCCTTAGCGCAAGCCTTTACATGGCTCCTTAGCTCGACAGCTAGGGAATTACGGTTTACACATCAGGATAACTAAGGAAAATTGTTTCCTGTGAAACAGTCCCTGGTATTGGGAGGCTATTTGGGAAATGCTTTTGGCAGTGAAGCATGCTGAGCAAACTCTCTCCTGTTTATGTGCGTGTTTCTGCAAAGCCATTCTAATAATTATCAATCTGCATTAGCTCCTTATCTGTGTGCAGCATGTTTCAGCAGTTTCTAACTTGCTCCAGGGCTTCTCTGTACATTTACGTTTAGGTACACTTCATTAATGCCTATTGCCATTTGCATATCCTCATTATTTCGAATTGACATTCCACATCATTCCTTTTCAGTAAGTCCTGTACTTAAGTGCTTTTTCTAGGAGGCAACCAGAAAAGTGATCAGAAATCAACATCGAAAGTGCTCACAGATCCACCTGAATTGGGACTGGTAGGAGCAGAGCTGGCCTTACAATTGGCAAGGCCTGGGTTGGAGTCTTGAGCAAGGCCCCAGGCAGGGTCACTGGGTTATAGGAGTGAACAATGGGCCCCACAGGAAGTGCCAGTCCGAACATCTTCAGGAGCAGTGGCAGCTCCAGAATCTTCACTGCTTTGGAGGAGCCCTGGGCGGTCTGATGCCGCCACTCCTCAGACTCCTGGGGCCCTTCCAGAGCGGCTCCTCCAGATTGGCAGTGCTGGTGGACCTCTCTGCTACCCCTCAGGAGCGGTGGTGGCAGCAGGTCTTTTGGGGCCTCTCAAGGGCATACAGAGCAGCAGTGCCTGCAGGCCCCCCCCCCACACACACAATTCAGAGCCTGGTGTAACTGCCCTGATTACCACATCCTAAAACTGACCCTCGTTGGGAGAGAGGTTCCATATTATTATTTTATTATTATTAGCTTTTATATAGCGCCGCCCAAGAGCTTACAATCTAGAGACAGGGAAAGGGGAACAGAGGGAGAGACAAGGGATGTGACATTCATGAGGATGCGAGAACTCAGGTACACATTCTTGGCTGGTTACAGTGAATTGGGAGTTTGTAGATAACAGGTGGGGGGTAATCCTGCAGTTGATAATCCTCATTCTGACATTTTTCACTTGCCAATAATTTCCACGCTTTTTGCCTGTAACCCCACTTTGAGACTTATATAGACACACACACCCCCCGCATGCCCCGACATGCAAAGTGTATTTCATATCAAGCTGGATCATGATCCCATCTGCAAATGCCATAACCTCTGCTTGGAGTCATGATGCATCCTTTGGAAACCTTTGAGCCCAGCGTCCCCTCAATTTTCATGGGTGTCAAAGGAAAATGTGCACATTCAAAAACCAGGACATCAATCTCTAGCTGTCTCCTCTTTTGTATACCCATCGGATGATACTGTAATCTATTCAGCTGCATAAAGACGCTTTTGGTTTCTCAGGGTTATTGTCATTCAAGCTGCAATTCTTTGCTTTTTGTCATGCCCTTACTTACCAGTGATTCCGTACTGTGCGATATGATTATACATATGCATAATATGGCAGCCAGGTTGAAAGGTGCCTCCGTTGGGATAAAAATCAAAGTGTGCCACCGGTTGCTTGATCCCGACGCTTAGACCCATGTGCTGTTGAGTAAATGTATGAATTGCATCTACAAAGTTTGCATCATCTGGTGATAAACGGTCTGTGGGTGACATTCCTTCAAACAAAGGACCAGCAGGGTCAAGGCCTGCAATGGATGCAAATAATCAGCTTGAGTGACAGGAGACAGATCTTGGGTCATCACATACAGAAGATTCCGTGAGACGTACGCACAGAGGAAAGTTATTTTTAGGGCCTATCAATGTTTGCAGTTATGTACAGAAAAAAGACCTCAAGAGGAACCTGCTGGTAAGGGGCGTGCAGCCACAATCAAGAAGCTAAAAGTAAATCTAGACACAGTAACTAGCTACTACTCCCTCTGGGACACTGACCTCAAGAGAGAGGTCTATTTGTATTAGACAAAGCTGTGTTCAGTGCTGCTGTGTCTGCTGGGGGTGGGAATGTTTATTTAAAGTTCTCTGTGTGTAATTACTGTAAAGGTCACCCATTCCAGAAGCCCCACTTGTTTGAGACAGGTGTCCCAAATTGAGCTTGACTTTTACCCTACATCTGGGACCCAAATATTAGAAATTCTGAACTTGTAAAAAGAGGAAACAAAAAAGCATACTCTGTCTATTGGATATTTTCATTTGTAATGATACTCTCACATGAACCTTCTGCCTTCTCAAGTCCATACAGCAAGGGCGGGCCTGCAGAGAGGGGTTCTCAGTGACTGCCCACTACGATCTGTCTACTGATCTCTCTGATAGGTTTCTATCCAACCTTATCCCAAACCAGTGGCTCAGGGTAACTTACAATAAAATCAAATCTATGCAATCAAAAATACAATTAAAACAATTAAAAATATTCCCTCCCACTGGAAGTTCATCAAGGTCCAAGCCAGAGTGTTTTCCAGAGACAGTACATGACCTTCCTATTTGGCCAAGTGTTTGGCAGGAGGGGATAGTAATTGTGGGTAAGAGTTTATTTAGGGGAATGTTATGTTTTATTTTACATGCATTTATATGCTGTTACTTGCCCTGAGCCTTAAATAAATAGAATAACTTTTCATTGAAGCAAAGAGGAGAAAGCATCCCCACTTGGGACCACTGTTGCGTTTTCCTGTTAAATATTTTCCAGTTGGAGATGGGGTGGAATGGAGAGGCTCTCCTGCCCCCTATGTGATATAGTTCAACCCCCCTTGGGGTGTTGTGACATCAAAGGAGGTATGACCACATGGGAAAGAGATGGAACAGTCCTTTAGTCCCTCCCCTTTTTTGATGTGGCCTGGCTCCCTCCCCCTTCTGGTCTAAGGTTCGAGGAAGCACCACTGTCTGTGCTTGGAGGAAATGCCTTCCTGTGGATATAACACCAATGCAATGTACAGGGCTAGGATGCAGATATTAAAGTGTACCGTACCAGGAGAATGTGCACTGTGGTTGCAGGTTGTGGCATTAAGACTGGCCGAACCCTGAGCATATTCTGACTTGCGCATTCCCTCCCACAGCTAAAATATGGGGGGGGGGGGGGGAGGGGTGCGAAAGTGGTCTAAGAGTGCACAGTACCCGGAGGAAAAGGAATTTTGCAAGGAACCCAGCACTCCAAAATCAGGAACTATTGAAAGAATTACGTTGTAACAATGATGGATCCCTATAATTTTTGACTCTTTAGTAATAGAAATCAAGAGGCTGTGGGTCTAATATTACTTTTTAATACCCTCATGCATTGCAAACTTTTTGTCTAATAGGGCTGTATGACTCTAAATGGAGTGCAGAAATTATCTGACATTTATTGAAAAAACAAAACTGCTGGCAGTTTTGGATGCAGTGCCATTATTTCTGAATGTATTTTGGTTCAGTATTCATTTCAATAGGGCTTTTTCCAATCTTACTCCAGTGTTGCTGAAGAATACTTTATAATTGTGATCAGAAATAATGCTTGTAATTGATTTAATTGTTCATTACAGTGCTTTTATGTCCTAAAAACGGTCTGAAGGAATAGTGCTGAGGGCTTGGATGCCAGCTCGGATATGCAGGTGCAGGTTGCGATGGATTGCACAAAATCAGCTTCTTTGCATGCATGAACAGTAACAAGCACAAGAGAGGAATGTACAAAACACGCTATGGTATGTGGCAGAGAATCCAAGATCTGAATTGGGATAGAACGCTATATTTATGTCTCCGTTTGCAGTAATTCCGAGATCAGAGTAAATGAGCTGTTTCCTTTGGTAACTTAAACACTGGTGCTGTGACATGAGCTTCATGAGGTCTTGCCTGCACATGAGATCTCTCTCACATGAGGTATTGCCTGCATAGAGCACTTCTGACACCAATGCAGCACCTGCTCAGCTGTCTCATTGGACCAGCTGCAGGGGTGGGGTGAAGACTGGCCAAGCACATGCACATCTTGTATAGGAGTGGGGGATAGAACAGCCTTGCCAATGGGGCAGCCAAGCTGAGAGTGCTGATGCTTTTTATGCTTAAATGAGGGGGCAGTACCACTTCACCAATCCATGCATTCAGGAAGCTGGCCAGTGCCTGTGAATGCCCCGTGCAGGGGTGGACCAGCATGCTGCTGAAAGGGTTTATGGGCTATTGGAGTGTTTGTCACCCCCTGCTGGAATATATTTTGTTTATATTTATTTTTCTGATTTTTATCCCATCCTTCCTGAATGGCTCAGGGTGGCTTACAAACATATACAACAGCATATAAAAACGTATCAATCTGCTTAGGCCCAAACAAACCTCTGGGGGAACAGGGTTCCACAAAAATGGGGCAGCAACTGAGACTGCCCTCCTGCGCACCCCTGTCCTATGGACAAAAGTAGGAGATAGAACCTGCAGAGGGCACTCCCGGCTGACTGCAGGGGCCGCAATAGAACATGGTAGGGCAGGTGGTCTCTCAGCTATGTACGGCCCAGACAAATTAGGGCTTTAAAGGTCAACACCAGCACCTTGAATTGTGCCCAGGAGACTATAGGCAGCCAGTGCAGACTTTGGAACACTGGTGTAACTATGACTCATCCTCCAAAGGAGCTGCATTCTGCATCAGCTGCAGCTTCTGAACAGTCATCAAGGGCAGCCCCATGTAGAGCACATTGCAGTAGTCTAGCCTCGAGGTGATGAAAGCATGGATCAATATGCTGATGACACCCAATTATATCTCTCTTTTTCATCAGACTCAGGTCCAGCAGTCTCGATGCTTACCCGGTGTTTGCCCGTTGTGGGGGACTGGATGAGGGCGAGTCTCTTGGAAGTTAAATCCTGACAAGACGGAGGTGATGGTTGTGGGGAAATCTGGGGGAGTGATGGCCCCCATCCTTGATGGGGTCTGTCCTCCCCTGGTATCTCAGGTCCATAGTCTGGGGTGCTCCTGGATCTGCAGATCTGCCTGGATGTCCAGGTGGTGGCTGTGGCGAAGGACGCATTTTGCCAATTACATCTGGTACGTTGACTTAGGCCTCACTAATCTGTTGGAATTCTTTGAGGGTGTAAATAAGCATGTGGACAAGGTAGACCCAGTAGATATAGTGTACCTGGATTTCCAGAAAGCATTTGATAAGGTCCCTCATGAGAGACTCTTGAGAAAATTAAAAAGTCATGGGAGAAATTGGTTAAAAGATAGAAAGCAAAGGGTTGGACTAAATGGTCAGTTTTCACAATGGAGAGATGTAAAAAGTGGTGTGCCTCAGGGATCTGTATTGGGACTGATGCTGTTTAATGTATTCATTAATGATTTGGGAAAGGGTGTTAAGAGTGAAGCGATCAAATTTGCAGACACCACCAAGTTATTCAAGGTAGTTAAAACACAGCAGACTGTGAGGAACTGCAACAGGATCTTACGACACTGGGTGCCTGGGCATCTAAATGGCAAATGAGATTTAATGTGGAGAAGTGCAAAGCGATGCACATAGGGAAAAATAATCCAAACCATGCGTACACAATGTTGGGTACTAAGCTAGGAGTTACCACTCAGGAAAAGGATCTGGGAGTGATTGTGGACAATACACTGAAATCCACAGCGCAGTGTGCAGCAGCAGTCAGAAAAGCAAACGGAATGTTAGGAATTATAAAACAAATAAAATAAAATAGTTTTTAACTCAGCGTATAATCGGGTTGTGGAATCTACTGCCAGCGGCTGTGGTAAGGGTCAGTACTATAGCTGAGTTTAAAGGAGGTTTGGACAAGTTGCTGGAAGATAGGCACATTAGAAGCTATTAGCCAGACAGGATCAGGGAACATGACGGGAGCTGGGGGGAAACAACAGAGATGGATCCCCCATTGTGACCTGTTGGGTGCTTCTCCCAAGCCACCGTGATTGGCCACTGTCAGAGACAGGATGCTGGTCTAGATGGACCATTGGTCTGACCCAGTATGGCACTTTTTATGACTTAGGCTCTGACCTTGCCATGATCATCCATGTTTTTTTTTACCTCAAGATAGACTACTGTAATGTGCTCTACGTGGGGCTACCTCTGGTGATAGTCTGGAGACTGCAGCTGGTGCAGAATGCGGCAGCTTGTCTCCTGAAGGGAACGTGTCATCATGAGCACATTACTCCAGTGCTCCGCTCTAGGCACTGGCTGTCAATAGTCTTCTGGGCCCAATTCAAGGTGGTGTTTTTGACCTTTAAAGCCCTGTATGTCTGGGCCCCACCTATCTGCAGGACCGCCTCATCCTCTGGATTCTGGATCAGCCTCTGCAGTCAGCTGGGGGTGCCTTCTTTGAGGTCCCCTGGGTTTCCTGGGTGCCGACCATGAGGAGGGCATTCTCCGTGGCTGCTCCGTGGCTGTGGAACTCCCTCCCATTGGTGGTCTGCCTGGCCGTAGACCTCCCCTCTTTCTGTAGACAGTGTAAGACCTGTCCGTTCTGCCGGGCCTTTGCCGAGGGAGACGACATGGGTGGGTTGGGTTAGGGTGGGGGATTTATTGTTGGGTTATTTTAATGTGAGGTTATGTTGAATGTTACAATTTTATGTGTTTTAAAATGCTGCTAGCTGCCCCGAGATGCTTGTGCAGGAGGGCATCGCATATAAATACAATAAATAAATTAATAAATAAAGGCCAGATCCAAATAAGAAAGAAAAGGCCACAGCCTCCTCACCAGATGGAGTTGGTGAAAAGCGCTTCTGGCCATCGCCGCAACCTGAAGATCCAGGTGCAGGGAAGGATCCAGAAGCACTCCAAGAAGACTGCAAACCTGAAAGACCATAGGGAGCCAGACCTTATCAATAACAGGAGTCCCAATCCCCTACAGGTCACAAGGCCAGCTAACGATCATTACCTCAGCCTTATCAGGATTCAGCTTCAATCAGCTCACCCTTAACCAGTCCCTGACAGCCGCCAGACATTGGGGAAGCACCAAGACTGCAGGACCTGGGTTGGATGAAAATGAGAAGTAGAGCTGGGTGTCATCAGCCTATTGATGACACTTCACCCTAAACCTCTAAATGATCTTGCCCAGAAGCCTCAGATACACCTTGAACAAGAAGAGAATGGCTTTCTAGCAGCACTGCTAGGTCAAGGAAAGGACAAGGATTTCAGAGTGGAGCTTCCCCCCCACTTCCCTAGTCTCCCCATAAAAGGTTTCTGTGCACCTTTAGTCTGATATGTTATAGATCTGCAACCTCATACCGCACACCAGCATGTTGCCCTGGTACTGTACACTTCTGTATCTGCTGCCTATCACTGTGTATTGCAATGGTGCTACACGTAAGGTTGCCGCCATCCACATTCCAAACTGTGAGCTGAAGGGGGCAGAACCACATAAAAAAGGGGAGGTGCAAAAAGTCTGCTCCACTCCTTTCTATGTAGCCACACCCCCTTTGAAACATTGTGATGTCACATTAGATGGGGGGAGGAGAAGGCCCCCCCGCATTTCTGATATGGCCCCTCCCCATCTTGACCTGAAAAAAATTCTCCACATTAACCATGTGTTCCCAGGAAAATCAGGGCTCTGCCCAGAGATAATGCAGGAAGACCCAGAGACTCTAGGTCAAACAAACCCAGAGGAAGGAGTGGTAACCTGAACTGTGCACTTTAGATCTGCAAACTAATTGGTACCATATACTCAACAGCCGCAACTTCACAAACACATCAGTGTTACGTTCATAATTAGTGGGATTATAAAACCATTACAGTAGGCCCAAAATGCCATGAGTCAGCATGATTGAGTATAACAGTTAAACATCTATTAGGGATAGCCTAATGATATGTGCCTTGTAAGAGCCTATAATTTTCGAAGGGAGCTGACTTCATTTTACTGTACAGAAGGAAGTACTCCAGTGGAAAGCACAAGTAGCTAGCTTTTAAAATATTTTCTTTTTAAGACAAAATTGAGTGGTGGCGATGTTATTTCGGTAAAAAAAAGTTAAGGCGCTTAAGGGAAGGGGGTTGTAGGTAGGGGTGTGAGCGCACAGATGTTGAAGTGAAGGAATATCCTCACCTCAGCTTGCTCATTCCACCTTCCCTCCTTAAATTGCACAGTGGGCAGTGATCTTTTGCTCCTAGCTGAACAGCGGAGAACTAGAACAAGCAGTGCAAATCCAAGTAAGGCTGGAAAAGGTAGTGGAACCGCGTTCCGATGCTTCACAGCCCCATCATACCACTATAGGTCAAGTCAAAGGACAAATGGGGGACTTGGATTTAGTGACAGACTTGCCTTTCATTATTGTTTTGTTTATAATGTTTTTATGGTGTAGGGCAGGGTTGCACAAGGTGTGGCCTGCAAGGACCTTTCCTGTGGCCTTACTGCCCCTGGCCGCAAAGACTTTTCCTGTGGCCTGCCATGCTGCTGTCTGCTCTGGTAATCACCTTTCCTTCAGCCCCCGCACTGATGCAAAACCCTCCTTCCTCTGGGCAGCAGACTTATTAAAGGCGCTGTCCAGATCCCCCCTCCTTCCTCCCTGATTCCACCTGAGTCCCTTGCTGCTGCATCTGCCACCCAGATCTCCAGCCTCAGCTCCTTGCTGCCAGGGGGTGGGGTTATGCAAATTGGGGGCGGGGCCACATGGAGCACAGGGTTGGGTCCAAACCGAATTGTCTAGCCCTCAGCACAAACCATGTTTTTAAGCACTCTTGGTGTAGGGAAATATAGTATGGGAGGGTGGAAGAGGCAGACTGAGGGATGGAGAACTAAACCTCCCAATGAGAGGGGGTCGTATGAGTGTAGGAGGAGGAGAAGTGGAATGTTGTAGGAAGGGATTAGGAGCGGGGAAGGACTCCCTTTCACAGCAAGGGAGTAGGTGGGAGTGAGGGAGGGGATGTGGTTAATTGTGTGTTGTGGGCAGGGAAGGGGTTTGTCAATTGTATTGTGGAGTCTATGGGTGAAAACAGACATGACGCTAACCACCCTTTAACCACCCTTGGTGGTTATTTATGCATGTTGCAGGGCTGTATTGGTGCCCTATGTAGCCCTGTAACATGCATAAATTACCACCAAGGGTGGTTAAAGGGTGGTTAGCGTCATGTCTGTTTTCACCCAATGTTACTTTGTATTTGCTATGTTGTTATATGCCACCCTAAGCCTTTTTGGAAAGGGTGGGGATAAATTCAGAATAACATAACTCTCTTGAGAGTTGGGTATTTAAGGATAAAGGCTCAGGTGGCAAATGATCTTAGGCTGTGGGGTCTAGCTAGGTGAACCTCTTGGCTGAGTCCACTAGGCCTATTGCTAGAAACAGAACTTGGCTCAGAACTACTCTCCATCACAAAAGGGACAGGTATATAAAAAGAGTCCTTGCAAACTGCTTAAATGTTCCTGGCAGACCAGATTTTTAAAATGTGCATAAATTGAAAGGTCAAAGCATTGATTTCACAGATGGATCTCTGTGAACTTGCATTCACTTAAGGAAATATATGGGAACACATATTTTCAATTACGCACATCCAGAACACCCTTTATTTTTAAAATTGGGATCTGATGTAGTGAAGGAGTGGGTGCCATGGAGCAGAAGCTATGGAACATAGGGGGAATACTGGGGCTGGACAGCTCTTGATGGGCTGTAGGAATGGGCCATGTTGCAGGCTGATTTGGCCCATGGGTGGCCATTTGAGGAACAATGGCTTAAAACCTTTGAAGCCTATTTGCAGAAAACCCATTTGGTTAATTTCTCTTAAGCCCTCATGTTTGTGCATTTCCACACTTCCTGGTTTGTGTTCGAACTTGCCTTGAGGAAGAGAAAATACTGTAAATATAGGTCTTCCTCTCCACCAAGGGGAGCTCTGTATCAAGAGCAGACACTGCAATCATACAGGCCCTCCCTGGGTTTGAGGCTGCATAAATCAACTTGAAGTGACACCATGAGTGTGAGACACTGGCATAAAACTCGGGCCCGCTGAGTCTCAAATATGGGTAGCCGTGGCCTGCCTAGGGAGGGTGGTCAGTGCTGCTCTTCCTGCAGGGGATACTGGCAACCTGAAAATTCTGCACTTAGGAAAATGTTTGTATTCTAACTTCAAGGTTAAATGGAGATGTTCCCAAAGTGAATCTTGTTCCTCTGGAACATTCCACAGAAAGTAGATATGCAGAGAGAAGAGATTCTCTTTCTTTATTAGCAGCCTGCCCCAGGTGGAGCCAAGTCCTAATTCTTTCTCTCCTTTGTTGTGCATAGAGTCTGTGCTGCTGTTCAGATAAGGCCCAGTTTTTCTCCACTGAAGTCAATGGGAGTTTTGCCAAAGACTTCAGTGGGTGTGGGATTAAGACTCTAATTACCATTTCACTGCAGAAAATAAGTAACTTCAACCAACTGTACATTGGGAGGAGTGGGTGAAGAAGGGGGTAGAAGTAGTCAGGGGACAGTTAGTCCTAAGTGCAGCTCTAAAAATACAGTAATTACCAATGTTATTGTGGAAATCCTTGCCTAGACATTGCCCAGCTAAGGAGAAGTGCAGTTGATACAGCGGAGAGAAACCTATATCTAAGTGGGTTCTGTGCCTTTAAATAGCAAGCACTTGCCAGACTGCTGTGCTAGCTCTCTTCAATTTATATCACCACTCAATACAGCTTTTGTCAAGGAAAAGCAATCCTGTCATGTACTAAGAACCCTGCCCTGCATTATTCTTAGTGGAGGCCTGGAAGAGAGTGCAGGGCCTAAAGCACCCCCCACGTTGTGGGTGGGAAAGGGTTAAGTGAACTCTGCTAATTCATGAGGGGAGGTGGTTTGCCTCTTCACTGTAGGATACAAATGAATTGGTAGGAGTGGTTCTCTGAGGATCGAGAATTTAAGGTGTGGACCGAGTGAGGCTTTTGTGGTAACACTAGAGTGAAGCTCTGTCTTATCCATTTCTTTGTTAAAAAGCCAAACCCTGGAAGGGCGTGGTGTTGAGCTGTACACGCACTGTGGCGAGTTTGTTTTTGAGCAGTTTGGGAAGGATATCTGCTCTTATGACCCAATAAATTAGAAGAGTCGATCTCGGGGGGCAGGGGAGCCCCTTGGGATGCCTAGTAGGAGTGGAGCACAGTGGGGACAAAAGCTGAGGGCATAGGGCCAGAAGGGCTTGTAACAATGAAGGGCCATATTTCCCTCCACCCCCACCCCCAGATACTTCAGTATAGTTAAGCTTTAAATCACTTTTATTCATGAATTGTTCATATATGTAAATACTAGGTTAAAAAACTGGGGGAGAGGGCGGTCCCCTGGAGGGGGTGTGGGGGGAGTGTTGGGGGCGGGGGGGTGGAGCTCAAGAAGGACCCTAGGTGGCAAAGACCTAGTTCCACACTCTCCCCAAGGTAAGAGGGATTTCCAAAATGATGGGGTGGCAAGGGGGAGAGAGAATCAAAGAGCAAGAGGGAGGAAAGGGGGAAGCAACAGGATGATGGGAAAGGCAAGAGGAAGAGAGTGAACAACATTGAGGGGGGGGGGGGCTCAACTATGGCAGGGAAGTGGAAGGGGGCTCGGACCAAAAAAGTTTGAGAAACGCTGCTTTAGAGCTCGCAAGTTGGGCAAGCAGGAAATAAAGCACTTTGGGTTTGCCCTCAACATGGCGTCCAGGCTGTAAGCTCCGTAGGGTAGGACCGAAGTCAGGAATAGGAAGAGATGTTTGCACTCCTTTTTGTATATACTGTTGTAGAGTTAGCTTTCTGTTGAATAACACACAGCAGAAGTTTCTTCAAAACAGAACTTTACTAAGAGCTCAGAAGACATGCTTCCATACTGTATGGGACAAGGTGGAGGACAGAGAGAGAAGAAGAAAGGAGATAAGGAGAAAAATAAACTGCTTCATCCCCTGATCCTCCCCCTACTGGACAAGCCCCACATTAAGCTTGCAGGGCTTGCAATGGGCTTTTACTTGTGACTGTTGCACAATCCAACATATACTTCCCTTTTTACTTAGAAGTAACTGTACTGCGCGAACCCTTTTGGTGTTTGGGTAACATTGTTTGCCTTGTCAGAACCATTAGGGGGAGAGTGTGAAGTAATTACATCTGGTATCAAAGTAGAGGAGTCACTTTGGTTTAATGAAATTGAAATAGTTGCTTTGGTTTTAACAGTGTTCATAAAAATGCCCCAAGATATGCTTCCCTTCAGAACAGAGGCAGAGAGACAGGCAGCAAGGGACAGGGTGACAGCCTGGGGAATGCAGGCGGCAGAGACAGTAAGAGGGTAGGGCCAGGAAGAGGGGGTGGGGGGACACGTCTGAAAGACAGTGAAGGCTTTGTAATCATCCAGTTCCTCTCCTGTCAGCAAATAGCTCTGAAACCACTGTCAAGGTGTTCACCTCATATCCCTCTCATGCTGGTTTTACACAGGGTGTTATCCAACATTCCTCTAGCTGCGAGTTTCAGGGCTGGAACATGTAGCTAATGTAACCGCTGTTAGCATCCAGCTGCTCACTTGCCCTGCACAGTGTGTGGTGTTAGTCAGTGGTTCGAAAACCTAGTAGCTGATTCTCACAAGGCAAAATAGAGTGTCAGGACATGAGGCCAAGGGGTGGGCAGTCAACCCTATCCTGCCTAGGACTGTTTGTTTGTTTGTGTTGATATTTTATTTTATTTTTTAGTATTGGTGTTGGTTAGCTAGCTAGTTAGTATCGGTGTTAAATGTGAAGTTAGAATAAATGAGCATCACCTTCCCCCCACAGAAAGGGGGATGTGGTGTTAGCTGTAGACAGGAGAGCCACTAGGGGTGTTCAAAAAGGAGGCATAAGCTGTACAACCAGGAAATAAAGCACTCTGGTTTTACCCTCAACATGGCGTCCGGGCTCTCTGTAAGCTCCATATGGTAGGGCCCAAATAATTGCTTTGAGGTCCACCTTGCAGGGCAAGGAGGTGCATGTAGCTGTTGTGATGTGGGGACAGAGACAAGCAGAGAGAGCAAGGTGGCAGCAGTTGCTGCCACTGCCATGACATCATCCCCACATGCTTACTTGGGACAGCAGCATTGGAAGGTCCTGAGGAATGGCAGTGGAGATGGGAGTGTTGGTGTGGCAGGTCCTAGGGAACAGCAGCAGCAATGGTGGGTCCCAGGGAGTGGCATCAGGGTCCTACTGCTAATAGACCCACCATTGCTGACGCTTCCAGCGACCTGTTGCTGTCCCACCAGTGCCATTCCAGGTAACCACTCCTGCCTTTTATACCAGGCCAGCGATTGATCAGCCAATGCCTGTTAATGTCTGATAACACTCATGGAGGATAACAGCCTCTTACTGCTACCAGTTACTTCATTGGTTCAGGTGATGGAAATCAGTGCCATGGATCTAAAGGTTCCAGCCCCGCTTACAAGGGGATCAATGGCACTCAATAGGAAAGAACTTATCTTTTCTTTTCTTTTTTTAAAAAACAAACAAACTAAAAATAGAAGGCAATTACATTTAAAAAACCAAAGAAACAAAAACGGATAGTATTATTGCTGCTAATCCAAGCTCTTGAGCTGAGGCAGTGGTCCTGTGGAAAAAGAAGTCTGTGATCCTACTTCAGAGGTAGGGAGGAACCTTCTTCCTACCAGGACCCACTTAGAAAATTAGTACAAGCAGCGAGGACTGCATAGAAGTTTGGGGTGACGGTAATTAAGGGGTGGATTCTGGAAGAGGAGAGTCCAAATCATGGATTTGTGCCCTGGACCTGTCTCCTGTTCTTGTGTGCATGTCCTCATCACTGCTCCCGGACCCTGAGCTCAGTCTTTCAGCACTTAGGGACAGGAACTGGATCCAGGGGCCAGATCCAGGAACTGAAAAGGGGCCAAATAAAAACTCTCACAGGTCACATTTGGCCCCAGGCCAAGGTTCCCCCCCACCTGCTGTAACTAAACTGAGTGAGATTGCTATGTTGGGCCCAAATATAACAGAGACTAAGTAGTTCTGATGATGTCTCTTATTGGACCAACTTCTGTTGGTGAATCTATGCAAGCTAGATAGTTCCAACTTTGTCTGAGGAAGGGCCCTGTGTGGCCCAAACGCTTGCATGTTTTCACCAACAAAAATTGGGCAAACTATCTTGTCTCCATGTGTAACAAGACTGCATCCTAATACATTTGCATAGGCAACCTGAAGTCTGACTTTGCAACCTTAACATTTTCAGTGTAGTTTTCCTTACTTGCAGACCATTTCTTTATTATCATAATTCTACTATGAACCATTTTTTAAAACTGCCTTAACTGTCATTTTCCACAGTGTTCTGTTTTATACAATTAATTTTATCAATTCATTGTATCAACTTGTCTATACTGAAATTGGTGACACTTCATTTTATAGAGTGTATACAGTACCATTTTATTTGTCAGATAGAGTTAAGGCAGTTTGAAAAAATGGTTCGGAATCTGATTATGATAATAAAGAAATGGTCTGTAAGTAAAGAATGTTACACTTGTCAGCGGTCAAAAGTAATGAGTATTTAAGTATGGGAAGAAAGAAAGTAGATATCTTGTGTTAATAATGTAAAATTTTGCAATAGAGGTAGAAAATTTGGAATAATTTCCATGCTTTTTGGCATTTAGATTTTGTTGAAATACATGTAGTTTTTAAAATTGTAATTGTAATTAATGTTAAGTCTTTTTCAATTTTAAGCTAGGGAGAGATTTATTTAGCAAAATGATTTTGTAGAGGAAAGTTTTTTGTTTGGGAAACAGTTCTCCCTTTTAACTGTTTTTTAAACGGTAAGGTTTTTTTGTTTTAGAAAATGTCCATGGTTTTTACGATATAAGAAAGGTAATGTAACTTTTGAAATATAGTAGATAAAAGTGTTGTATGATGTGACCATCTGTGGATAAATATGAATGCATCATTGAAATTATACACAAGTAGTTTGAATCAATGAGGAAAAGGAAACAGAAACTGAAAAGTTTGTCAAGAATTATTTTTTATTGTAAGCAAACAGACTTAAATTAGGTTTTCTTCTGAGGAAGGCAAAAAAATGACTAATTTTTGAAAAACCCAGTAGGATATGCTGGGAAAACATTGTGGGTATTTTCAGACTTTACAAGATCACGCTCAACCACGGGGAATTCCCACATGGTGATTGTGGTCTTGTCACGTCTGTTGGGGGGAACAGAAGCTCCCCGCCAGATGTTCACCCCCGTGAATCACGGGGGGAAATCACATTGAACACGCAAATGGAGGTCCTGGCCAAACCATCTCCGTTTGCATGTTGAATGTGATTCCCACCCATGATCAAGGGGACCATATCATCTGTCCGCCGACCACGGCCTGGAATCAGTGGCGGGATTCCAGGCCGTGGTCAATTTCCGGGGGGGGTGGGCGGGCGGGCGCTTTGGCCCATCTCCCAAGAGGGCGGCCGGCCTAGGGAGCGTGGGGGGGGGGAAGGGCTATGCGGCTGCACATTGAGCCACACGGCCCTGCCCCCTCCCTGATTCCCCGCTGGGATCAGCTAGGGGGGGATCAATAGGTGATTCCGTGACAGGGTCATTGGCCCCATCACGTCTGAACACATACCTGTTGTTAGTAAAAAAAAAAAAAAAAAATTCCTCCTGATTTCAAAGATGACAATCAGAGTCATATTCCCAGAAGAAATGTTTTCTTATATATCAACTGGAGAAGGTGATACAATTTGTATATATATTTACATTATTTCATATGAAACTGGTAGTAGAAAGAACTGTACATGATGAAATGAAAACTGTATTTTAGTTTAAGGAAGGAAAAACGACTAAGCGTGGAAAAACCCAATGTCATTGCTATAGTTGAAAAAAATCACTTCCTGATTCTAAATCGGATACTGAAATTAATAATCGTTGGAAAATTACTATATGATATATAAGTTGTAGAAGGGAAAGTATGTGGAAATGTGCTTTAGGAAAACTATGTGTTTATATGTGTATATATGCATGTGTGTATGCATATAGTTGAAATGCATTACCTAGGTGAAGTGTGTAGATATTGTGTTGTGTATATATTTTAGGATGATGTTTAATGCAAGATAGAGTTTGCTTTGCTATCTTCCAGACATAGCAAAGAAAATTGATTTGAAAGGTGGTGGTGGTGGTTATACAATTTTATACCCTGCCCCTTCTGCAAAGCCACTTGGGGCAGCTTACAGTTTAAAACAAAAATATAAAACACATAAAATACAAATATAAAACCACTTTAAGGGGGAAGCCATAAAATATAAACATAAAACAAACACCCTCCCACCCTAGCCCTCAAAACCATTCCACCCAACCCGTCTCACTTGCCAAAAGCCTGACAGAACAGCCAGGTCTTACAAGATCGTCTAAAAGAGGGAAGATTCAGGGCCAATTGTGCCTCTGCTGGGAAAATTCCACAGCCTTGATGCAGCCACTCAGAACGCACTCTCCATAGTAGCCCCCCGGGACACCCGGGGGACTTTGAGAATGGCGCACCCGGTTGACCGTAGGGCCAATCCAGAGCCAAGAGGGCGAGAGTTCTTTCAGGTAAATGGGGCCCATGCCGTGTAGGGCTTTAAAGGTAAGTACCAACACCTTGAATTGGGGCCCGGAAGACTATAGGGAGCCAGTGCAAAGAATGGAGCGCCGGTGTAATATGCTTCCGGAGGCCTGTCCCCATAAGGAGGCAGGCTGCCGCATTCGCATTCTGCATTAGCTGCATTCTCCAAACCGTCACCATGGGTAGCCCCATGTAGAGCGCATTACAATAGTCAAGTCTTGAGGTGATGAAAGCATGGATAATAGAGGCCAGATCAGAGTCATAGGGTATTTTCAGATGTTACAAGATCACAGTCAACCACAGTCAATTCCCTGTGGTGGCTGCGATCATGTAACGTCTGTTTGGGGGAATGGATGTCCCACCCCACCCCCAGATGTTACCATGGCAGGGAATCACTTTCGCCATGCGAGCGGCCAAAGCGGCAGGGTCAGCGGCGGTCGCGTGGTGAAGGCGATTCCCCGCCATGATGAACCCTGCCGGCACTTCTGGACGGCGGCCATGGCCAAATCGGGCGAGCGCTGTGGCCGCATTGGCCGCGGCAGCCGCCCGTCTCCCCAGAGGGCGGGAGGCGGGGAGCGTGGAGGGGGCAGGGCCGTGCGTTGCACGTTGTGCCGCGGTGCCCTGCCCCCTCCTCGATTCCCCACCAGGATCCCCTGGCACATCTGTTAGGGCGTGATGGGGTCATCCCGGCGGGGGATTAATATTGTTTTCGTGACGGGGCCAATTGGCCCCGTCATGTCCGAAAATACCCTGAGACGTACAGCTAAAGCTGTCCCACCAGATGTAATTGGTGAAACACGTTCCCTACCGCAGCCCCCACCTGCACATCCAGGTGGAGCTGGGAATCAAGGAGCACTCCCAGACTGTGAACCTAGGGAACCAGAGGGGGGCAAACCCCATCAATAATGGGGGAAGCCACACCCAGTGCCTTCCCCACTAACATCACCTCTGGCTTGTCAGGATTCAGCCTCAGTTGACTCACTCTCATCCAGTCCCCCACAGCTGCCAGACATTGGGTAAGCACCAAGACTGCCAGGTCTGGGTTGGATGAAAAAGAGAGGTAGAGTTGGGTGTCATCCGCATACTGATGACACCAAACATCGAACTGTGTCACGACTAGCCCAGCAGCTGCATATACATGTTGAACAGGAGAGGGGACAAGATGGAACCTTGTGGGACACCACACGAGATGTCCCAGCGAGATGAAAAATAATCCCCGAGCACCACTTGCTGAGTTCTTCCGGCCAGGAAAGAGCAGAATCATTCAAGGACGATCCTGCCCACCCTGGCTAGGGATGGGCGAACAGATCGCGGTTCGGGTTCGGCCGTTCGGTTCGACTGCATTCGGTTCGGCTGTTCGGTTCAGCTGCATTCGGTTAGTTCGCCAGGTACAGGTTTGAACGTTCGGAAAATGTTATGGGTGGTTGTTTTTTTTTTATATGGTTTTTTTTGGTTTTTTATTGGGTTTTATATGGGTTTTTTTTTTTTTAATCTAATATTATATCTATCTATCTACACTAAATCTAACTGCTATTAACTATTCTAAATGCTATGAACTAAATGGATTATCTAATAAGTACACAGGCCTATTCCTACAAACACTAAAACTAAA
>QEPC01011914.1:507946-522051 GCA_003113815.1 Sphenodon punctatus | reverse complement strand
TAGTTTCATTTCTTGCAAGCCTCTCCACCCCTGGTGCCTGGAAGTCTGCTCCTCAGTGACTAGTACTACCCCTCCCTGTCACCTTACAGTGAACCTTTTTTTGCCACCCGAACGCGATCCGAACTGACCGAACTGTTCAGCCATTTTGCCGTTCGGTGTTCTGTTCTGTTCGGTGTGTTCGGGTTCGCGTTCGGTCATCCGAACAGGCCAAGTTCGGGCCGAACTCCAAACTTCCGAACCGTGTTCGCCCATCCCTGACCCTGGCACAGTTCCGCAGGCAAGTCACCAACATCTCATGGTCAATGGTATCAAACGCAGTCGACAGATCTAACAGAATGGCGGAGGTCATCAATCAAAGCCACAAGCCCAGTCTCAGTGCCATAACCTGGGCAAAAGCCAGACTGTGAGGTATCCAGAAATCCAACGTGGTCAAGATGCCCCTGAAGCTGCTGAGCGACTACCCATTCAATAAACTTCTCTAAGAAGGGAAGGTTAGAGAGAGGTCGATAACTCGGAGGGAGTCAATGTCAGGAGATGGTTTCTTGAGCAGAGGCTGCACCACCACCTCCTTGAGGCAGCTCAGCACTATGCCCTCCTGCTGGGAGGCATTGACCACCCCTTCCAGCAATGGTCCCAGCATCTCCTCGCTGGCCTTGACCAGCCAGGGCATGGATCTAGTTCACAAGAGGTGACTCTAACAGCCCCAAGAACATCCCTCTCGCATCAGTGGTGATAGAGGTGAAATGAAATGGGGTGGGGGGCATAGCTCAAGTGGTAAGAGCATGTGCTTTGTATGTGTAAGGTCCCAGGTTAAATCCCCGGCATCTCCACTTCAGGATCCCTGGTAGCACGCCTGGGGGAAGCCTCTGTTGGGGGCTTGGAGGGGTCTCAGGTAGCATGCAGGTAGCATGCCGGATCCGAATTTGAAACCCCTGCTGCCGTGTCAGGTTGTGACAATACTGGGCTAAGATGGACCATTGGTCTGACTCAGTTAGGCAGTTAAGTTTAGTTTAGAATTATTTAGGTAAAGTGGGTAGAGAATTTAGTTTTTACATACTGTATTGGGATTTTTCTTAATAAAAAAGGTGAGTTTTCTTTGCTACCTTGTGGACCTAACAAAGAAAATTCACTACATCATCCCCATAGAGTGAATGATAAAAAGATGTGTACCTTTCCATACCACCACGCGTGTGCCCACCTGCAGGACTGAATTTTGTGTTTTTAATAACTCAGTTTTGGCAGCACCAAGCGATTTCACCCTAGAATAGTGCTTGGTGGCAATCTCATACTTTTTAATCTTCTGCAGTCTGGGGGCAGGGACATATGGATCACTCAAAATCCTCCCCGTGCAGTGAATGAGTAACAGGAACGTCACTTCCAAACGAACTGCACATGTGCCAACCAGCAGAATGTTTATTGTTTAATAACTCGGTTATCGTGGCACCAAGCACTATCGTGTTACACTAGCACTCGGCAGCCATCTCATACTCCACACCTCTGAATTCGGAGGGCTCAAGTCGTGCAGGGGTTGGGGGTGGGAGATATGGGCTGGCTGCTCCAAATCCTCCCCATGGAGTGAATGATTGATTAAAAGGCGCGTACCTTTCCATACCACCGTGCATACGCCTGCCTGCAGGACTGAATTCTGTGTTTTTAATAACTCGGTTTTGGCAGCACCAAGCAATTTCATGTTATAGTAGTGCTTGGTGGCGATCTCATACTTTAATCCTCTGCAGTCACTACACCAGCACTTCAGGTAGATCTCATGCTACATCAGTGTGCAATCTGGGGGCTAAATTCTGGAATTCCCTCCCAGTGGAGGTGTTTTATTTTCTGTTTGGATTTTCTTCAAACTTTCCACGTATGATGGTCCCCACAAATATAACCCCGTGGATAAATTTTCAGAATTGTAGCTAAGTCAGTTTCCACAAAATTGGGGCTTCATCACCCCCCTCCCCCCGATTATAATGGAGAGTGGTTCTGCCTTTAACTTTATTGCAGCTAGTGCTGCAAGAAAATAGACTTTGTGTGTGCATATTATACAGAGTGCTTTCAGATGTACAAAATTCCCCCAAACCATGGCAAGTACACAGGGTGGAGAGATTCATGGGGTGGTTGTAACATCTGAACTACAGTACCCCTCTGGGGCAACCTGGGGAGCTACTCAGTGCTGTACCACTGGGTGCCCATGGGGCACAGCCCTTCCAGCATCACAATGGGAACTTCTCACAGGCTGCCATGGGGCGCACTCCATTACTTTGTATTTGTGCTCAGGCAGAACACATTTACAGCTTGAAATCCCAAACCTCTATGAACTCTTAGACATGGGAGTAACTTTACACCTTTGAGTACTTCCAGTTCTCTGAGTGGAACTACTCCCGTGCTCCAAAATATTGTCACATGTTCTCAGGATCCTGGCCTTTGTATATATAAGTTTGTCATAGAATAAACTCGAAGGGAGACTGGTGCATATCATGAATTTAATTAATGCACAGCACCATGGGAGACCTGAACTAAACAAACTAATTAAATGAAAATATCAGGCACTAGCTGTATTTGAAACTCCAGTGTAAATATTTCTATTGTTTTGCACTGACATAATTATTAAAGATAAGATTGAATGTCTTTGTTAATTATAGTTTGAATTTAAGCTGCAACGTAAGTCTGTCAAATATCAGTACTCTTGAGAAATGAAGCCCATTGGCTTTTTGTTTGATTAAAGCTATAAATATATTATTTTTACCTGTGATTCTGTCGATTTTGTTTGTGCCACTAATATAACTGCCAGCAAACCCGGAAACATGAGCTCCTAGACTGTACCCAATTAGATGAACGTTGCTTCTGGGAAATTGAATGGATTCCTGGAAGACAGCAGAAGCAGCTTGGTTTAAATATGTAAAAAAAACCATCAAGTAAACGGGTCAAAAAATACAAGTGTTTTTTGCAGACGAAGCATTGCTGTGGGTTACAAGAGAGGCCACTTGCTTGGGTCTCGCACATGAAATAAATTTGCTTCTCTTAAATTCATCTGTGCTAGACATTTGCATACATCAGAGAGAAGCCACCCAATTTGGCAGTGTTTTTTGCATACTGCGTCCAGGGGGCCCTTTGGCAGAAATAGCAGGGGGTTTGTTCATTACAAATATTGCAAGCAGTTATGCTATCTGGACCTGTGTTGTTCTGCTTCCCGGTTGCTGAAATTGGAGTGTGTGTTTATTAAATACAGGCTAAAGCAATCCTTCGCATTGACGGTTGCTTCATCCTTTTTCCCTAGGAGATTGACGCATGTGGCAAGCAAGGAAGGTGTCGCAACAGTTCCCATGAGAATCGTAAAGCAGTACTGCTATAGCGTTTCTTGGACTGATTTGTACAATAGGGTGTCAGATCTGAAACAAGTCTATTGAAGTGCAGTTGACCTCAGGCCTTTCACACTTCCTGATCAATACTGCATATGTCTCATTAGCTGTGAGACTGATTCAGACAAAAAAAATAAATGTTGGATTTGTTTGTCTCTTAGAGGTCACCTCTCTCTTACTCTCAATAAGGAATTTACCCATCAACCCAATTTATTCTTCTACAGTTCTGAATACTTCTGTGGGCCAATAACTAAAGAGGAGCATGGGAGAATTTTTTCCCCCTTCCCGTCTTTAGAAATACCAGTGTAGCCTACTGGATAAGGTGCTGGACTTTGACCTAGGGAGACCAAGATTCAAATCCCAGCTTAGCCATAAACTCATTGGATGGCCTTGGACAAGTCACTGGCCGGCTGCAGTCCCAAGTGGGATGCGCATAAGTTCTGCACGGCGCAATGTAACCTCTATGGAGATGTGTGCAATTTGCGTGCATGGGGCATGGGATCGGCCCCCTGTCTCCCAGCCTCAGTTCCTCATCTGTAAAATGGGAATGTATGCATCATTGTCTGTTGTTTCCCTACCACTTATCTCCCCTTCTAGATTGTAAGCATCTCAGAGCAGGGAGCAACTGTCCAGCACAGGCACATTGCTTGTTCTATATAAGTAATAACTAATATTAGTAACAAGATGTTCCAAGCTTTCCCCCCCTCAGTTTAATAGTATGAAGAAATTCCCTTCTTTGCCATGTTGCCTGCACTCCCCCCACCTCTCCCCCTCCAATGCTAATGTCCTAGCTACAGGCCTCCTTCTCTCTGTTGGAGATCAAGAAAGGAGATAGTATATTTTTGTGAGCAATATCAGATCTGAAGAAATTAAATTCTTGGGCAATCTAAAGGTGACTATTCTCTTTGATTGAGATAACTGAGAGGACGTTGTCCAAGCACCTCCAGTCTCGGGGCTCTAAGATTTGCTTCCTTTTAATTTCCAGTTAAAACATCTTTTGCAACATTTGGGGGCTTCACTGAGGATATTTTGAACACCTGCATCTGACTCGGACCAGATGGAAGCACATGGTGGTTCGCCGATTGGTAAAGTCGCTGGAGGTATTGTGTGCTGCTGTTTCTTTGCCTTTCAACAGAATTGCATTGAGTCAGCAAGGTTTGTTTCCTGAATACTTATTTTTTCCCCACCCTTTAACGTGAACTTAATGCTTTGGGAAACAAGTGACTAAGGCCACTTACACCTGCGAAGGGGTAGGAGCGCCGGGGAGTGGGGAAGTGCCGCTCTCCCTGCCAGGAGCGTAGCTAAATTGGAATGGGCTCCCCACTCTCAGGGGCAGGAGACAGATCTGCTCCAGGGAACGGCCTCCCCCTGCAGGCTCATGAGCCCCAGTGCAGCTGACCCACCTGTCCCTATGATAGCTACACCCTTGCTCCCTGCCCCGCACATTCTAGGGTAAGTTGCTGGTGAGGACAGTGGGTAAACTGAAGTGAGGGGCTAAACTCTTTAAGGAGAAGCTCCCCGTGCTTTTTGTCCTGCAGTTGGGTGATTGCCCTCCAACAAGTTGCTCTTCACATTAGTAGCTTGCCCTGGAATGTGGAGCAGAGAGAGGGGCCAAACCACATCTTCCCACTTCAATAAATATAGGGGGGTTAGACCCTAGTGTGGACTCAACAGAAAACCCCTGGGAGTTGAAGTCTGACCACAGAATTGGTGCAGCACAGAACACATACCCCTGATGCCAGCATTTGACCCAGTTTCTGTATTCTCTCCAATCTTAGCTTCTCTGCTGACTCTCCCATTTGATGTGCAAGCTGATGAGTTGTGTGATGAGGACACACATCCTCAGGGGACTAAACCATGGTTCTCAGTCTTTTTATGTGCAAGACCCATCAAAACATTATTTAAAGAAGTCCGGACCAGGCCTCATCTGGTCTGAGTGCACAAAGCATGGTAGGGATCCAGGGTCCCAGGCTGGTGCTGCAGGGTTAACTGCTGCTCCATCCAGATGCAGCAGAATTTGCAGGGCTAAGAGAGACACCCAGAGAAACATATTAGGGGTGTGCATGTCATTTTCATTATTACAATAACTATAACGAAAATTGTCATTTTTGTTTTTGTTATTGCAATAACGAAAAAGACAACCGAGAATGATAACGAAAACGACAGAGAATACCGATATTGATATAAAAAATGATACCAAAAACAATACCAAAAATAACAAAAACGATAAGAAACAAAAACGACAATGTCGTTATCATTGTCATTATTAGTGCTGTGGTAGTTGGGTTTTGGAGGGAAAATGTAGAGCGGGGAGGAGGGAGCAGACATCTCAGAGTCTTAACAGGGTTGAACTCTTGAACTGTGCCTGTGTTGGGAGGGGTGAGCAGCTCAGCAGTATCTAATGGATGTATCCCTGGCCAATGAGCAGCACAAGCAGGTCCCAGCAGTCTCATGGGACTCTGTGATTGCTCAATGCCTGCTGCCTCCCACAACCAATCAGAGGGGCTCTGGGGGAGGGCATTGTAACCCTTTATAATGGGAGGTCCAGGTTTTTTCTCTCTGTTGTGTGAGAGCTCTGCTTGTCAGGTTGCGTTTACAGAACTGTGGTGCTTGCACACAGAAAATCCTCACTAGCCCTCATTGTATTATTTATTAATCAAATCAAATCAAATCAAATCAATTTTTATGTATTTATTTATTTATTTGGTATTCCCACCAATACCTTTCCTTCCTCGTACCCTACATTTTTTCTTCTCCCTTTCCCTGCCCTTCTCCTCCCTGTACATTATATATAGATAGGTAGTATAGATATAGATATTTATTATACACACATAGAATAGTTATATAAATAATTAGATAGTTTTTCTTTCCCTTTCCCCTGTCTCCCTTAGATTAAGATAAATATTAGTTATGCACAGGAATCAATGATGATACTGATACCAAAAATAAAATCTTTGTTTGAAATGGTACCGATCTCAATAACGATAACGAATATCGATACCGATAACAAAACAATAACGATACAGAAAATGATACCAACAACTATGTCGTCAATAACAATAACAAAAATGATATTTTTGAATAATGAAAACAAAAAACAAAAATGACATGGGGGGCCTGGTGCACACCCCCTAACAACCTTCCCTTCTCCCAGAGCCCCAGTTGGACCTTGGGCTGCCCCATTGGCTGGAAGGGTGGGAGGTAGAGATGGTCGTGCACAGGCACTGAGGGGGGACTGAGAATGAGATTGCCCAACTGAGTTTTGGTGTGCCATCTCCCCATCCTTGCTGCAGCCTCAGCCACCTCTGCCTTCCCTGGCTCTGCTTTTGTGACCCACCCAGGACCCACCAGTGGGTCACAACCCCCCCACCGTGGTGAGAACCACTGCACTAAACATCTGTCAAAATACAACTATCAAACAACCCAGGCAGGGCTGGAATGAGCAAAGACTACTGGGTAATGTCTCAAAATTAAATGGTGTCCCCACTTATCCTGCTGTCTGTGTTATGGTGCCAACTCTACCCTAAGTCAGTGTAACCAGCTCCCACTTGCATCGCTGCTGGGAGCTGCTTTGCTCTCCATTAATTTTTACTGCCCATTTCTCAACCTGCTCTAGAGAATTTTTGCCCCATCACAGAAGTCTAGCATAGACAAAGTTCTAATGACATGGATGGAACGTCACTATTTCCCAGTGTAATAAGAGAAATATTATCATATTCTTCATTTGGGGAGCTTGAACAGGTATTATGGATGGTGTAAATAGCCCCCTTCCTGACTTTGAAGTGTGACTACTGCCCTGCTAGGTCCATAGCACAAGCTGAAATAGTGTCAGTGGAAGGCGACTCCTGGCTTTAAAGGCCTTCTTTTAAATGAGGGGGAAGGATGAGGAGGAGCCTGGTTTCAGCAGGGAATCACATTAGTCTCCTCCCACATCCACTGATAACTGTGGGTCCACAAGTAGGATTAGCTACATGTGGTCCCAAATCCAGGTCTCTGGATCCCCATTTTCTGGAGCTGCAGATTCTGTTTTTTCAGGTAGCTGTTCCCATATTTATCTGTAAATGTGCATGCACATACTGGATTAGAAGGAATGATGGCAGTGCGCAGAAACACCCAAAGTCCTCTGAACAGCCTTCATTCAGAGAATTAACCACAAGGCATTCTTCTCGAGTGATTGTACATCAAAATTAAACAGCATATTTTGGAACGTGCTTCTCCTTTACTTGGAGTTTTTCATTGACCACAGCCAGTGTTTTGTGTGCTTTGAGCTCGAACTATTATCCAGCACAGTTTTATAAATCAAACAAAAAGTCATCTGCCTCTTCAAGTGGGAAAGGACCAGAGAAACCTACTGTAGCATGAAATGATTGCACCTCCGGAGTCGCATCAGGATGTTTTAATAAACAGAAGACCACTTATTTTTCTCTCTTCTGCACAATAAAATTTTTATGCAGTCATCTAAAAGTTTATGGAAGAAATGTCATTTGTGCGTCTGAATGAGAGAACATAAGTGATTGAAGCATATAAGGTTAACCAACATAATAGTAGAACACTGCAGGAAAAGCTTAAACAAAAGCAGCAAATATCTTATTCTTAATGTCCAAACAGACATGCTTTGGCAGGGGGTCCCTTACCTCCAGCCACTCTATGAATGCCGCTATCTCTTGGCCTACGTCACGTGTATTCTGCGCAGCGATGGGATAGTGCTGGTGAGCAAGTGTGAGCCAGTCAGCAATGATCACATTCGTTTCTTTGTGCTGTGACTTTAGGGCTGCGGCCAGCTTCCATATCCACCCTTCTAGCATTCCATCCACCTACAGCAATGGGGGGAACGTTCAGAAGGAGGCTTTCTTTACCAAGTACATTATGGTGAAATTTCCAATTAGCCCCTGGAAAGCAGCATACACAATCCACGAGGATCATTCAGCACTACCTGAGTTCCAGAATCCTGCATGATACCTGCCAGCATTGGAAATAGCCAGAGGGACGTAAGCCCTGTCCTCTCACCCGATGTTGTTTATGATCTAGGATGAATAAGGAAGAGTAGACAAGGGGGAGGGGAACCTAGGGAGAAACATTTCCATTTTACAATTGGGGAGCTAAGACTGAGGGAGAGTGACTTGCCTAAAACCACTCAACGTTTTCATGGCTATGCTGGGATTTGAACCCTGGTCTCCCACGTCCAAGGCTTATCCTCACAAGCCATATGCAATCTTTCACACATTCATTCACACACACTCATGCCCCATCCAGGCCACATTCTGACAAACAGTTAATTTGATGTAGCCAGGCATTATTTCTATTTTATTCCTGAAGCGTTCACAGGAACAGAATGCTAAACTGAAGTTATTCAGCAGTTGGAAGAGATATATTTACTCCTGAAAAAAAATCAGGATTACATACTCCTTTTAATTTCAAAGGAATTGTTTGTGTGAACACTTGTCAGTGTGAGAGTAGCTTACCTCAGTTCAGTGATCATGATGTCTCAGCTAGGGGGAGAAAATGATGCAGTAGTTTAAGCTGTTCATT
This sequence comes from Sphenodon punctatus, assembly GCA_003113815.1. Classification (NCBI taxonomy): domain Eukaryota; kingdom Metazoa; phylum Chordata; class Lepidosauria; order Sphenodontia; family Sphenodontidae; genus Sphenodon; species Sphenodon punctatus. Next base: position 513,166 of record QEPC01011914.1, on the reverse strand, counting down.
GGAGCTAATTTGATTTAGCTCTGTTTGTGGTAATGTGGGTCTAGTGGCTCTCCCTCCCTACTGGTGGTGGTGATTGGTGGCAGTGGCAGCCTGCTTCTAGTGTGGTGGGTAGAGGTGGCTTTTAGCATGTGTTCATCTTCAAAAGTGAGGCATTGCCCTTGAGAGGTGGGATCAAGGGATCTTCCTGAAAAAGTGGGATGTTCTCTCCTAAGGCTGGACTGTTGGGAGATATGCTACATGTTTCATATCTATTATGTGGTTCTGCATGAACCTCAGATATTAAACTAAGGACCTCTAGAGTGCACAGCTAGACTCTTGTGGATGGAGCACAGAGGGAGTGGGGATATCCTCACGCATGTGAAACTGTACAGAGCCCAGCGCTGCCATGGTCTCTGAATGCACCAATCTGCAATGGTCTGTACTAGGAGGAGGCACCATCATGAATCCTGAATACTGACCTACAATGACCCCCCCCCCCAAATGCTAGGGCCCCACCAGGGTGTTTGAGAGAACCAACTAGCGTAAGACCCCACAGTTCTTACAGATACCACCATGGCAGGGACGTATAACTCATGCTTTCAGTGGCATTCATATGCAGTACTATAAATAGAGAGAGCAAAACAAGCTCCAGAAGCAATGTCAAAAGCTTTCAGCATCTGTCTTTGAAATAGGCTCCTGACACTGAGGAGCTGTATACTCTCTTTTACGGAGACAGCCAGTGTTCTTGAGAGAGAGGATTGTCTGGAACGTATCCTATTTGAGTTTAGAGCAGATTGTACTAAGGCCATCCTTAGATTAACAGTGGGACGCAAGCCGGTCTGTGGGTGGGTGGGGCAGGGCTTCTTGGTGTGTGTGTGTGGGGGGGGGACAGCAGGCCCACAGAAAGCACATTTCCTGGGAGTCCCTGAAGTGGTGGTGGCTTAACAGGGACAGCATTTTGATTTGAGCAATGGTCCCAGACTTGGTTAAAAAGATACAGGGTAAAATCTGGGTTCATTAAAACACATAGTCAATATCCCAGCTAGTTTTCATGGAACTAGAATCCCACCCTCCATGTAGTTGGGACTCTAGGACTTATAAGCTTATCCTTAATGCAGAAGTACAATACTGGAGCAGTTGACCAGAGCACTCCTTCCCAATACAGTGAGTGTTTTTGTTTTACTCTGCAGTTACATGGAGTCAATAAAAACAAACTCACCAACCCCACTTGCTTCATTTTGTTTCAAAGTGTGCATATAAAGCAACAAACAATGTCAAAGAGAATTCCTTATCTCTTTATTTCTAAACACTTTTCCTCTTTATTTGTCAAAGTCTACTGCAATAAATTTAGGATGCACTGCTTTCTTCTACCCATTTGTATATCTAACTACTTTTAATTTGGTTGGGAGGAAAATGCCCTATAATTAAAGTTTTCTGTGGTGATATAGATTTTCTCAGACAGCCAATTTTTCCCACCCTCACTTGCTTCACTGGCTGTATAAGGGTGTCTTTAGACATAATGTCAACGGGTGTCTGAATGTGTGTTTTGAACTTCATATGAACACCAGTTTGGCCCTGTGTTCACCATGTGGCGCTGCTTAGACACACAGACCGTCTTGGGGAAAATTGGTGTTTTGCTCACCACCCAATCTCAACACGCAAGCACTGCTGCCTCATTCCCAGAGTTGTACCTGCTAACACCAGCTGTGATATCATTAGACACAACGTTGGCCATGTGTTCAGCTGGAACACGTGAATTGTCCTTGTGATGCAATGGTGTTCACATCACGTGTTCAACGGGTGGCCAAACTGGTGTGGGGATTGTTATGGTGCTTACACCCAACAGCCAAACATGTGCTTAGGGGTTTTGACACCTGATTTTTATGTCTAAAGACACACTTAGGCCACTTTTAGACATGCAGCTGGGATCAGGCACGGGAGCGGCGAAACAGCCGCAGTGCTGTTTTAGACGAACCGGAAGCGGAAGTTGTGTGCATGATCCGGCGCCGCGCATTCTTTGCCGACCGCGAGCGAACCGGGCTGATTCCTCTGGTGTGACATACACGGCTGGCAAAGAATGTGCGGCGCCGGATCACGCACACAACTTCCGCTTTCGGTTCGTCTAAAACAGCGCCGCGGCTGTTTCGCCGCTCCTGCGCCTGATCCACGTGTACGTCTAAAAGCGGCCTAAGACTTGGCTGCGAGTGTCTCTTAGAAGGGCATGGGTTTACATTCCCTCACCAAAGGGGGGTGTGTGTCAAAATTTGTCCCAGTATAAGCACTTCTGTTTACATGTGATTAAATACCTATATTTAAATTTGGAACCAGCTCAGTGATTTATTCACTGCTATGCAGAGAAGGGCAAACTTAACTTGAAAAGCATGTGGGGGTGCAGTCCAGTAGTATTGGGAGGACTAAAATACAGGAGTGATTGACCTTGCTGACACAATGGGCTCCCTATCCTGCCTCATGAGACACCTGCTTGGGTCTGCCCAGTAGTCTTACACTCACCTGATGACCAATGAAGAGAGGTCAGAGGAAAGGGCCCAGGGGTCATTTGCCCCTCCCCTCTTGCATAGGCTCAGAAATCAGGTCTGCACTGTCCAGGTCTGAACCCAGCTGCATAAGGAATGACCTGAACTCAGCTGGGCTCTCTAAGGCCTTGATGTAACAGGCGTGGCCTTGCCTCCACAGAGGACCGTCACATCTCAATGTTCTGTGAGAGCAGAGCCTGTTGTACCCAAAGAGTCCAAGAGACATGGTTTGAGTCCAAGAGACATGGCTTGGGAAGACTCCCAAACTGAGCTTAACAGGGACTATTCAGGCTTGGTTTGGTATGCAGAGCAACACAGTCCACTCCAATCAAGGGGTTCATTTTAAGCTGAATGGGTTTATAAAGAAGGTGGTGATCCAAAGTACACGCACACACCAAATGCATGCATACAGCGCGCATGTGTACCAAGCATGCACCATGTGTATGGTATGCATGCATTGCACAGAATATGCACACACCCTGTGCTTGGTGTGCATGCACCCTGGATCAGGCCCAAGCTCTTCCCAAGATATGTATGCATGGGAAGTGTGGGGAGATTTTTATGCAACTATTTTCAGCAACAATCTGTATATATCTGGCAGCAAATGCTACAAAGAAGCAAAAGGAACTGTATTCAATCCTCTAGAGAGGTGATGCATTAATTCAGCTTGTTTGAATTTGCTTGTTTTAAACCAGGGAATGAGAGGCCAATTCTTTAGCACATGCTTCCATGTAATCCATATGTTGTCCAGTTTTCCTCTCAATCTCAGTGGAATTATCGAATTCCACTTGTTTCAAGCCACTCCTGAGTCATTTCAATTCAAACCATTTGTAGGCAGATATTTGAAGAGTAGCATAATGAGAGAGAATGTGTGAGCGCAGATAGAATTGGATGCAGCTTGAAATAAAGAGATAGTAATGTGAGGTTCTTACCGACCATCCATGGACTATCATCACCAAAGGAAGAGTGGTATTGAAACTGCATTGGCTGAGAGTCTCCAGCTGATTGAGCATGATCAAGCAACCTTCTTCCGCTGTGTCTGTGTATAGTTGAAATTTGGTCTCTGAGCTGTGCCAAGCTTTCTTTCTTCTAACGTTCTGATGCTGAGGCCTTGGTGCCCCTAGGAGGAATGAAGTTCAGATAATGTATGTCATAGCTTGGAGTATGAAACCTGCAAAGCAAAAGTTCTCATACTATGGATTGGTTATGATCCTAGATTAGAGACGCATCATCTGTGGATGGGAGTCATTATCTCAACCGATGTTTCATATTCTTTGCTAATCTTTGTTGCTGTCTAGGATATAGGATTATATTTAAGTCTCAACATGGGACCACACAAGCAAAACATTTGGAAGAATTTTGCAAAGACTATTTATGTATGATGTAACAAAATGAATGACTACAGCTTCTTCCTCCAATACTTATCCCATCAGGCAGGTATTTATTATGCAAAACTTCAGCTGAAGATGAGCTTAAAGCTGTATTGTGTGGGTCAAAAACTGACCGTTCTCCAATGTGAAGGAGGCTAGTTTGGGGTACATCTATTTTAAGCACAATCACGTAGAAAATATAGTGCAACTTCATCATTACACATGCCATAATAGTGTGAATTTGGTTATAATGCAATAAGAGGCATAGCTCCTAATGCGTTTAATAAAAAATAGTCAGTCTACAATATGTTTTTCAATTAACGTCACAATGTGACTGTTCAGGGTATCCAAAGACGCAAGATTTAGGCATCCTTGTTCCCACATGAATTTGCTTATAATGCAGTATGAGACATGGCTCCTGAATACTGTTATAAGGAGGTTGCTTTGCATCAGCCTTAGACACAATACCCAGTTCACCATATGCCATAAGGTCAAGGTAGGGTTGTCTTTGTGTTGTTACATATGGAAGCAGCCACACTCATGAGCAAGAATCTCTCTGCAGAGTGGGTGTATAATTCATATTTATCTGCTAGTAATTGCAGAGCAGGTTTCCTTAAACAAAAATAATTTAATATAGGAGTGCAGCTCAACCTGGGTACTCTTGATTTGACCTCTCAAGAAAAAAGAGCAGATTAAAATATCCTCCTAAGACATGGTACATGTACTTTTAGATAAAAAGCCCTTGTGATATATTATTTCACATTGCTTGTCATTTTGAAATGGAATATTTCTACTGAGTAATTATTGTCTGTGTGACTGGCCTCATTCTGGCACCTCAAATGAAGTCTGACCCATTTTCTCTAATCAGAAGAAGAGGTGTTGGTACAAACATGTTACAGGGGAAGATTAGAACCAGCAAACTCCTCTCTCGTTGCAAGGAAGAGTGGGGAGGGCAGCTGGGTGCTACTGAATTATTTAAGACAACTTCACTCTTTGTGTAACCAAGGGACTTATACACTAATGACCAGATCTTCAGATGAGCTGAGCACTTGCAGCTGGGGCCAGGTTATCAGATGAGCTCACCTCCCAGGAGCCCAGCATGCAGCAATGTTCTGAAAATCAGGTCTCAGGTGTTGTCCTAATGGGAGATGTTGAGTACTCGGCACTTTGACAAATCTGACCCTTAATTTGTGCCTAAATGGCAGCAATTTGCCATTGCACATTTTTGATGGGCAGTTTAGGGAATCACCAGTGGGATGAAGTGTTCATAAATGGTGATCTTGTTTGTCTGTTTAATTAGTCAATTCCCCCTAACACGGAGCAGTTTCAGGGTTTGT
>QEPC01011914.1:497195-507846 GCA_003113815.1 Sphenodon punctatus | reverse complement strand
CCACCCACCATCCTGGCTCCAGCCATGACATGAAGGTGTGGGAATGGCGATCATGCCCGTTGCTCACCAGTGCCAGTGGGCTTTGTCGCAGGGCAGCACTAGGACCGGGCCCACGAGTGGTAGCACCATAACCCAACTTGAGTGCAGTTACTATGCGCTGCATCCCTGGCCTTTTTCAGAGCCTGGACACAGCACATAGCAGCTGGCTGCCTGTCAAAGGGCGGGGTGAACATCTGGCAGCCACTGGGCATACGAGCCACTGCATCCTGTGGCAACGGTGCCCAAACTGGGATAATGCTGCCCAAAGGATACCATATCATGTGGCTGTACGCAGTGTCATAGCATTGATGCATTTTCAGTTTATGATACATCAGAATTCCCACCCTTGCTTTTGTCTAGCCAGTTGCCCTCCCCCACCTTTTATACTTTTACATCTGGTTCTTCATTCCTGTGTGTAATATTTGCATTTGCCCTTGTTAAATCTCATTTTACTTCTTCCAGTCCAGGTTTCTAGCTTACCAAGATCATGAGTGTGTGAGGGGGTGGAGTTTATTTGCCAATGGGGTAGAGCTTATCCCTCTGACTGCTGGGAATTCTGTATATACCACAGGTGGGCAAAGTTTCCTAATCCCAAGAGTTGTATCTATTTACCACAATGTGGCCAACGAGCCGCATGTGGCTAGAGCCACTGTTTGTCCCCTTCTGGTATGTATACTTGCTGCATAGGAGCTGTCCCATTGTTTTTATTAGGACTACATGTGCCTATTCTTATTCTACTTAGTATTTTTACACACAGCCAGCATTATTCCCATTTTACAGGTTGGGGGAACTGAGGCTGAGAGATAGCAACTTGCCCAAAATAACCCAGCAAGTTCATATGTAAGATGCGATTTGAACCGTGGTCTCTTAGACCAAGTCTGAAAAACTGGAAAAAGTCCAGTTTTTATTGTTATTTATTATATGTTGTCTTCATATCTATTTTTATATTTATATTGTGTGTGTTTTATTTTTGGAATTGTAAGCCACCCACAAGTCACTCTTGCGAGAAGGACAGGCTAAAAAAATTGAAGCAATAAATAAGTACATGCAGAATCAGGGCCCCAGTCTGTGACCGATTTCTTTGTCCTTTCTATGAGTCAGTTTTTTCATTTATTGGGAATATTCAATACAGGGATATTGTGAGGAATAACTTCAAAGAAATAACTTCAAGATGGAAAGTGGTAAAGAAATGCAAAAACTTCTTATAGTAACCAAAAAAGAAGTGAGAAAGCCCCACGCTTTGAGAACTGCAGTCTTTCTACAAGATTTTCCATTTTTAATTACTGCAGTGAAAGAACTGACCTACAGCTTTGTTGTGCTTCTTTGCATTTCGTTGTTTGCACCTTGCAGACTAGCACAGTTACTGCCTCTGTGCTTTGGCACCACATAAAATAAACATATTGGGGGAAAGATCACATTGAAGTTTTGCACAATGCAGAGGAGTTCAATAGCGGAAGAGAGAGATTAAGAAAACACAAAGAGCAAGCACCAGAAAACAAATGGCTGTTTGGATGGAGTTTTGAGACAACCTAGTATTTAAAACTAATGAGGGAAGCAATGAAGTGTTGGCAAGAAGAGACACAATTAGCAGAGCATCTAGAGCTCAGCAGAAGGAGAATCTGCTCATTTCAGTTACTTGACATCCAGTTTACGCTGCAAGTGTAGATGTAAAATCAGCAGGAGAAAGGAGGGACGTGTTCCTGTCACAGCAACTGTGGGGCACTTGGGGCACTTCCTTCCTTAATTCAGCTGCCTGTGCACCCTCTAAAACAGTAAATGGCCATCACTTTGAGTACTGAAGGAGGCCAAAATTAAGCTCCTTGCACCGTTCTCCCTAGTATTTGAATTTTCCAGAAGCTGGGCAGCTGCCAAGAGCCAGTGGTTAAGAGTGCAATACTTGGACAATGTTCTAGGGGGAGGTCCTGGTTCAGAACTCACCTTAGCCATGAACACCCACTGGGTGACCTTGGGTCTGTCAGACCTCTCAGCCCAACCTACCTCACAGGGTTGTTGTGAGGATTACTAGTGGAGTTAAATAATTTTAATGGTTAAATATTAATTGTTAAAGTTAATAAGTTGAAATGTGAGCCACCTCGAGCCTAAGAAAGGGGGGAAACAAATCTAAATAAATATTGTTGGATCAGGAGTGGAACTTTGGAGGGGAAGAATAAGTTCTTCCTTCACTTTTAACTGTTATTACCCTATAGAGCCAGTATAGCCTAGTGGATAAAGTGTTGGACTTGGGTCTAAGAGACCAAGGTTCAAATCGCATCTTACATATGAACTTGCTGGGTTATTTTGGGAAGTTGCTATCTCTCAGCCTCAGTTCCCCCAACCTGTAAAATGGGAATAATGATGACGTACCTCATAGGGTTGTTTTAAGGGTAAACTAGATAAGGATTATAACATGCTGCCCTTAGCTCATGGAAGAGGGTGGGTTATAAAGTTAAATAAGTAATAAAATCATGTTCTATTTTCTCTTCAGAAGCCATGAAAAAGAAACACAATTCTGTTTGACTCATACATGGAGCTGCAAGGGAGATGTAACAGAATCATCAGATAAACTATCGCAACACTAAGCCTACGCTAACAGATATCCCTTTTCAAGGGCTTCTGTAGCAAAGCTGTGCTCTTTTCTGTGTATTTTCAAAATCCTCATAATATTGTCATCTTAGACTCACTGAGGAATTGACACCGCCTGCATCTCTCCATCAGCAGCCTGAACATTTACAGGAGTCGGCAGGTTTGAATAAACAGCATAAACAGACAAGCGGTTAGGGTATTGTAATGAAAAGGGAAAGGTCTCTTATCAATTATCCTTGATACGAGGAGCCCTTGAGGCCACACACACACACACACACACACACACACACACACACACACAGAGTCTCTAAACCATGGATCAAACAAATTTTAGACTTAGAAAAGCAGCTTCTCTACCTATCCTGATTAGGTTGTGTTTTTTTCCCAGCTATTTGTTTTACTGTCTTGCATGTTCAGTAATACCATTGCCAATATCATGATGTCTCTTCCTCTGGGAAGCTGCTAACAATTATTTATTTCCATTCACGAGGGAGAAAGGGAAGAGGCCAAAGGGCCCAGCCCCTATACCCAACATATTTAATCTTGTCAACCATCTTGTCCTCACCAGGATTTTGAAATAACCAAAGGCACACAAGGGAAGACAGGTTACATCCCTCTGAGAACTTATTCAACCAGGGATGTGGTGACCATCTTCCACTAGGGGGTTATCTCCTCAAAAGGTGAAGCAGGGCCGGCTCTACCATAAAGGCGAGGTGGGCAGCCTTCTAGGGTGGTGAATGTAAAAGATGCAAAATACCACACCTTTTACACTTGTCAAGAGGCCACTGGGTTGAGGGGATGTAGGGAGGCTGGTGCAGGGAGAAGGTGGGGTTCCTGGAGCTTGTGGGGGTACTCAGTTGAGCCCACTCAAGCACTCTGTCATAGATGGCCCCACCCACATTCAGAGCATTTGAGCAGGTTTTCTAGGCCCAGCCTCCGGCCCAGCATGACCCGGCCTCCCTGTCCCAGCGTCCCTGGCCTCCTTTGTCAGGGGCCCCTCCCCAACCTCACTGCCCCTGCCTCCCCCTCCTTCACTCTCAGTCTCATTTGTAGGTCAGGGGCTGCACAGCTCTGCTGCCTAGGGGAGCAAAATGCCTTCGACCAGTCCCAAGATGGGGGCATCAAACTACAACTACTGAGAACGTTGTCTGCAAGAGGCTTTATGTCTACCTGTACCTCCACCTCTTCGAGAGAGGAAGTTGGTCTTGGCCCAGTGTTGGCACTGATGGCCAAGTAGGGGAAAGTGCTGACAACAGTGCTCCTTCCTCCTCCATTGATGGCAAGGTACTGAGGACAGTCCTCCTGTATGTAGTGTGTTGGGGAGAAACTCCTCAGGCATTGGGGAAATACTCAAGGAAGCCTTCCCTGTGAATAAGGATCAGGAGGTGGAATTTCCTGTGGTGGACCAAATTGGCCTTGGATTTCAGGTGCATTCTGTGTGCATTAAACTAGCAGCCTGATCATAACCTATACTTACCTTCCCATGCATGCAACCCATGTCTTTCTCCCAGCACTGTCCATGACAATGTGCCTCGTGTGTTCAGGATGGGATCTTGGGTGGCTGAGGCAAGACCTAACAATAGCGGGGGCTGGGGAACATATATTAAAATATGATGAGTAAAATAATAATTACAGGTAACTTATGCATAAATAAAGTGTCGGTCTGGTCTCCCGAAACCCCATCAAAACTTACAATATGGATGACAAGTAGGAGGCCCCCAGCTACCAGGATGTCCCAGTCTGCGCTCCAAATTCCTTGTGACAGAGGGTTCCCAGAGTGGATGAACTGGCAGGCCTGGGTGAGGCACTGCCATGTGAATATTCACTCCGTAATCAAGATCGGTCACATTTCACTCATGTCTCCAACACTATGTATGCCCAGTGACCTGGTCCCAGACATTGTTGTGTGTCCATTAAGTGAACATTATATTTTCAAAAGAAAGAATGGCACTTGGATGCCTCTCCACCATTGACTTTCATGAAATTAAACATCCAAGTGAACATAAGAGCTGTCATGTTAGACCAGTCCAATGCTCAATCCCCCACCATCCTATCTCTGACAGTGGCCAAATTCAGTTACTTCAGGGGAGGGGCATAACAGGTCCTAGTGAGATGAGCCATTTCCTGCCAGCCCAACAGTCAGACATCTCACCCCCAGACTAACTTGATTAACAGTGATTTAATGACGCTAAGAACTTATCCAATGCAAAGTGCCATTTCTACCTTTGGAAAAAAGAAAAAAAAAATCAATTATTTTGTATAGGTTCATTGTTCAAAATTCAGAATTTATTTCAAACTTTTAGTTAGCAGATTCTGTTTTTCCAAATGGCAAGATATGCAACTTCTCTCCGTTTTACTGTCACAGGTTTACCATTAAATTTATTTTTAAAGTTTCTATTTGGGGGTCAGCAAGTGTATCGAAAGTCCTGTCTTAAAGAGATTCACAACAGCTTACAGAAGCACACACTCAAATTAGCAAGGCTACATTTTAATTCCACTTTAAGACTTAAATTCTCAAAATTCACTATTATTTAACCTCCGATTGAAACATTCCACACAATGCGGACTCTAATCTTCTACAGTTCCATCATACCATTTGGTGTCAGCTTCAGCAGCCGATTATGCATTAAAAGTGTACAGTTTGGACTTTTTGACAGGCACTTTTATATGAAGTAAAAAGACTAGTGAATGGAATTTTAGATGCACACAGCAGGAACAGAGACAACTGCAATTTTTGCAGCAAAAACTGAAAGATCCATTTGTCACACCGAGAAATCAGAATGTTTCCATGCCATTAACCCTTGTTGCATACCACGGACAAATAGAGATTGAATCTATAGGACTCTGTCTGACGTACTTTCCACCCCAGTGGTGAGTCTGTGCCATCCCTTCAAATAAATTACCATGTCCACAGCTGGACTCTGACAGAAAGGGAGATGTGAAAGGGAGGAGTCTCATATACAGAGCTACTCCTCTTCGCCCTCACCTCCTTGATGGTGATAAGAGAGACAAAATCAGCTTCTCCACAAGGTTTGATCAAGGCTCCATTATTGGGGTTCATTTGGACACATAACATGGAACTTTCACCTTCTCTGAAAACAGAATACACATTGGAATTGCAGCTAGCAAGCTGCAGAACAAGAGGGTTTTTTCTCCCACTTGTACTGGATATGGGGTACAGGAAGGCTATGGAATGTATGGGAGTAGGTAGCAGAGAATTTTTGGAGAAGGGGCTGACAGGAGCTGGAGAATGCTGAGGCAGGCATTGGGGGATAAGTGGGGCATGAAGTTTTTATGTGTCTCTTATTTGTATTTTGGTTTTAATATGGTGAGAGTCACCCTGGGCCTTCAGAGATAGGAAGGAATAAAATCAATCAATCAATAATAACAATAATAAACGGATGTGAATCACATACAGGCAGGCAAAGCTACTATCAATTGGTTACGCGCTAGAGCACATTCTGCGCATTTTATAATCATCTCATTCATGTATATGTAGACTTCTTTTAGGAAGCATCTTTGTTTCAGACAATTTATAAATTGCATCTTAGGTCAGAGTGGAGGCGAGGGAAAAGAGGAAGGCAAACTACCCCTTTAACCTCCCCTTCCCCCTCCCCTACACAGCCCCTTTCTTGCTATGGGCCCAGATGAAACCTTGAAACTACCATACTTGGGTCCTCTTCACATGGGCGCATGGGGGGGGGATGGATGGGCGGGCGGCATGGCGGGTGGCCGGAGCGTGGGGGTGCATTCCCACGCACCTCCACCCATCTCCACACACAGAGCAACTGGCATTGGCAGCTGTTTCTCTGTGCACAGGTGATGGCTGGAGGAGGGTCGAGTACGGAATTGCATGCACACACCCCCACCCATCACCCGTGTTGTTCCCACAGGTGCCCATCTACCCACTGACCCCCCGCACCCGCTATGGCATTTGCATGGGCGGCCCCACCCGCACATGTGCACGAAGGGGGCATCCATATGAAAGGGGCCTTACTCATGAGTTGTTCCACTTGTCAATGGAATTACTTGTAAAGTAAATGGTTTCAGGACTGCAACCTAAGTCAGTAACCATGACTTCAACCATGACTTCTTTTCAGAGTCTTGTTCTCAAATATTCCTGAGTCTGTTAATTCTAGGATGTTTGTGGGAGCAGCCTGGTTTTCCCCAGTACCAAGAGCCCACAGCTCCAAGTTTGCCACCCAAATACAGAAGTACTCAAACCCAGTCAATATTTGTGGTGACTTTTGCCTATACTGCAAGACCCAGGCAAAAAATAGGCAAATTGAGACTTACTCAGAGTCAAACTCAACAGAATCCAACCATGGGTGAGTTAAGGCCTGGTCTCCTGTGTGAAGGAGGTAATGGGACTTTGTGGTAGGGAGAACAGAGGAGGGAGCTTTTGAACCTTTGAAGGAACAGACTTCTGGGAAATAGTTCTCCATGCCTTGCAGAGCTTCCCTTTGAAGTATTTTTAATGTATTTCCATTCTGAGCTTCCTTTTGAGTTTCCTAACTTAATTCTTCAATTGCCTAAGGGTTAAGTCCATCCCTTTAAAATAACCATCTCTGACTGAAAATTCTGTCAGCCTCTATAGAGAGAACCTGTACATGTGCAGTCCCTTTCCTGATGGTTTCAGTGGCAGGAAGGGAATGGCTACAAAGTTTATTTTTCTCAACCAGGACAACTATTTTGCTTAATCAAGTGAGTGGTTTTAAACTACACTATAAAAAGTTTCATGTAGAATTTGAAGCTTTTGCCTATCGTGTCACTATATTACTGTAGCAGAAAGGCTGAAGGGAGTTCCTGAAGTGCCTCAAACCATAGTAGGAACAGTTCATTTGTGCAGAGGCTGGCCTGGAGCCATGTGTTCAGGAAGTAACTCGTGGTGTGTGGGTGTGTCTGCTCCCAAGGAAGGAAGGAGGGAGGGAGGCCTGAGGAAAAGGTCACACATGAAGAGAGAGAGGCCTGGGGAGAAGGCCTACTCTGGGGAAAAAGGCCTACTCCTGAGTTGGAGACTGTGCCAGCTGCCGTCTGAGTTGCCTCTGTACCCCTGTTACATAATAAAAGGCTCTGCTGCTTCTTTTTGTTTTGTTTTTAGTAGGCCTGAGCCAGCATAATCTCTCGGAGAAACCTGCCTTGTCTGTTTGAATTGTTGGAAGAGGCTGCACAGTTACATAATTATTATGCTTTAGTTTCTTCGTTCTTCCCTCTTGTGTTCCCTTCTGGCTACTTTGCACAGAAGGTAGTTTAAGAACGATATTTTCTACATTGACTATTTATTTCACTTTCTTGGCTGTCCCCTCCTGCTACAGCAGCTCGGGGCAACTCGCATATTAAAACCAAATAGAAATATAAAAGTATTGTATAAACATCAATAATAAACATTTTACTGTAACTAAGCTAAGAACGTGTACCTGAGTTCTCGCATCCTCATGAATGTTGCATCCCTTGTCTCTCCCTCTGTTCTCCCCTTCCCTGTCTCCCCTCCCCCTGTCTTTAGATTGTGAGCTCTCGGGCAGGGACCATGTCTATCTTGTTTTCTGTAAAGCACCAGGTACATCGCTGGCGCTATATAAATGCTTATAATAAAATAATTATTATTATATAAAACAATATAAAAATCCACAATCAAATGCTCATGGAGGAGCTAAAAAAAACACTTCCTCCCCGCACCCATCACCCATCTCCCTTGCCAAAAGCGTGGCAGGACAGGTCTTACAGTGTCATCAGAAAGAGGGGAGGTCCGGGGCAAAGTTCCACAGCCTTGGTGCTGCCACTGAGAACGCCCTCCCCATTGTTGCCACCTGAGAAACCCGGGGAACTTCGAGGAGGGCACTCTCAGCCAACTGCAGGGGCTAATCCAGGGCCCAGGGGGTGAGGTGATCCCACAGGTAGGCAGGGCCCAGGCTGTTTAGGGCTTTATAGATCAAAAACAACACCTTGAATTGGGCCCGGAAGACTATAGGCAGCCACTGCAGAGCACTGAGCACGGCTGCAGAATGCAGTGGTCCATCTCCTCACTGGTCCCCATGAGGAGATGGGCCACTGCATTCTGCACCAGCTGCAGTCTCTGGACCATCACCAAGGGTAGCCCCACATAAAGTGTGTTACAGCAGTCCAGTCTTGAGGTAATAAAAGCATGGATGATGGTGGCTAGGTCAGAGTCTCAGACATACGGCCAAAGCCGTTGCACCAGATGTAATTGGCGAAATGCACCCTTCGCCACTTGAACATGCAGGTGGAGCTGCAAAGTCAAGGAGCGCCCCCAGACTCTGAGCCTGAGGGACCAACAGAGGGCGGACTCCATTAATGATTGGTGCCACCACTCCCTCAGCCACTCCCACCAGCATCACCTGGCACTAGAAGAGCGAACAACAGGGGATGATCAGTCTGTACAGGTTCTCTTTTTTGTACTCTTCCACTGAGGCATCCAGTCCAAGCCACTATACAAGACTTGATAGACCATTGGTCCAACATAGCATGGCAGTTCTAACTCTTAGGTGTGAACGCCTTTCACACTTATTGTAGCAAACAGGAGTAAAGGGCATTCAGCATGCAGAACAAGATCCTACCAAGTATTACATACTCAACATGAAAGGAGAAGAAAGGAAGGGTAAAAGATATCACAAGTCTGCAGCCCATTCTAAAACCATAACAGCACATCCAGGGGTGTAGCGTCCATTGAGCGAATCCAGCATAAAGCTGGGGGCCTCTAGGCACCAGGGGTTGCTGCCTGGCCCCGCAGGGCCAGCCCTGCACCTGGGCTGGGATGGAGAAGACCCAGGTGCAGGGCACCCCCACATCATGGGCGGGGTCCCCATCCCTCACCTGCTAGTAGTGCCACTGCAACAACAGCAGCCTCAGATCAGACTGGGAGATAAAGCTGTTTGTAAACAAACAAATCCTCCACACATGAGTGATCAGAAGGTTGTTGCCTTGTAAAGAAGGATCTTCAAGATGGCACCAAACATTCTCACAACTGGGTTCTGCATGCTCACCATATTCAAATAATAGAACATGTGATGGTCTAGAGCTCCTCTAGTATAAAAAGCACTCTCCCCCTCAGAAGGAAAGTTCCTTCCAACCCTTTCTAGGAATATAAGAAAATTCCATGCGGGGCTGGAAGGGTGGGTGTTGTCAGAATGTTACGATCCATCCCGAAGAACCTTGTTTACAAGGCAGCAACCTTCTGTTCTTCTCAGAGTGGCTCCTCACAGGCCATTTTTACACGGCTCCACTGGGTGGGGAGTTCGTGGTTGTGTCGGTGTGTGGGCGGGGTATTCACACTGCTGCACATGCATCCCCACTCACCACCACCCCCACTTATCCACACCCATGGAGTAACTGCCATTTTCCCCGGTTGCTCCATGCGTGGGGACGAGTGGGGGGGTGAGTGGGGATGCATGTTAGGTGGGTGTGTGCACACACACTTATGTACTGCAGGCGTGCACCACATCATTCACACAGGGCTCCCCTACCCATGAACACGCAGAAATCTGTGTGTTCATGGGTGGGAGAGACCCGTATAAAAAGGCCCACATTCTCACAGCTGTCTTACTTTAACTACCTTAGGTAGGAATTTAGGATGTAAAGCAATATCTATTCTATCTTGGAAAATCGGCAAATATGGTTCTGAGATTATTATGGCTGCTATGTCACTAACTCCTCTTAATGAATTTATTGCTAACAGGAATACTGTCTTTAAACCCACACACCATTGTTAGGACACAGACCCACTCCACGAGTGAATATTGGGGGCTGGTACCCCAATATTCAAAAGACCTCTTAAATTTAAGGGGAATTAGCCGTATTTATTCAAATGGTCTGCGCGTGTCCACTGGGATCAGTCAGAGGATGTGATCATGCACTGCCGGCTGGCTAGAATTTCCCTCCCACACCCCAACACAGAAAGGGAATACTCTGATACAAATGAGGGAGATTTACTGACAAAGAACTAAGTATAATACATAAACAGTTCACCCACGGGCCAATTAGGATGCTCCAAGTAATTTTCTATACCCTCCCA
>QEPC01011914.1:474224-484971 GCA_003113815.1 Sphenodon punctatus | reverse complement strand
TCACCAACATCTCGTGGTCAACAGTATAAAATGCAGCCGACAGATCTAATAGGACCAAAAGGGTCGATTGACCATTGTCCTTTTCCCGGTGCAGATCATCCACCAAAGCTATTAATGCTGTCTCAGTGCCATGCCCCGGACAAAAGCCAGACTGCGAGGGATCCAGATAACCGACACTGTCGAGATACTGTTGGAGCTGCTGAGCCACTACCCATTCAATAACCTTCCCTAAAAAGGGAAGGTTAGAGACAGGCTGATAGCTGGCGGGGGAGCCAATGTCAAGCGATGGTTTCTTGAGCAGAGGCCGTACCACCGCCTCCTTGAGGCAGCTCGGCACTCTGCCCTCCCGTAGGGAGGTGTTGACCACCCCAGCCAGCAATGGCCCCATTGTCTCCCGGCAGCTCTTATCCAGCCAGGACGGGCACGAATCTAGTTCGCAAGAAGTGGCTCGAACAGCCCCTAGTACCCCCACTACGTCAGTGGGTGTCACCGACTGAAACTGATCCCACAAAATCGGACAAGTCGGGGTTTCCACCACCTCTACCTCCTCCACTGTATTAATTGCGGCATCGAGGTCTTGGTGATTACAAGCTATTTTCTCCGCAAAATAATCTGCAAAAGTTGGGCTATTGTATGCAGGTAATCGCCTTCCTCCAGGCTTTCACCCAGAGGGGACACCTTCATACATTTCTCGTATCATCATTCTCTCTCTCTCTCTCTCTCTCTCTCTCTCTCTCTCTCTCTCTCACCCTTGCTCTCCTCTCCACCTCTTGTTTGTCTTCTGATGCTACCATAACTTCCCTACCTCAGAGCTACTGAGTTAGGGAGAATTCCAAAATGTTGCCGGCTTTCTCATTTCTGGAACATAAACTGTGATTGATGGCTGCCTCCATTTTGGAAATTCCTTCTAGATCCACCAGAGCAGAGCTACAAGTGTGTCCTTTCTCATGCCTCTCCCAAGACATGTTTCCTGCTTTCCATCCCTCAGACTGAGAGCCAGTGCTCTGTACTTGTGTGCCACTTACTTTGTGGGAAAACTTTTAAGTAGTTAATATTTTATTTGGTTTGTGTTTCTATCTCTCTCCTCTTACCTGAGAGACAAAGTGGTTCAAATGATCTCTTTTATTGGGCTAACTGTTGGTGGAAATAAGAAAGTTTTTGGGCCACACAGGGCCCTTCCTCTGGCATGTAGCTCTCCTCAGGCTCTAACAACAGGTCATCCGGAGCAAGTTACCCACCACCCAGGACATCCCAACATCAACAGGCAGGAACAAAACCTTGCCAGAACAGTAGATGCAAAGCCTGCCAACACATTTCTACCACCACCATCACCACCATCAACATCCCCTGTGGAAAACCATTCTAAATACAAGGCAACTACACCTGCAAATCCCAAAGTGTAGTGTATTTCATTCAGTGCACTAAATGCCGCCATGGAAACTATGTTGGTGAAAACCAGCAACCATTACACCAGCGCGTGAGCTCACATAGGCATACAATTATAAACAAAGTCACTGACTCTATAGTGGGCAGTCGCTCCTCCCAGCACAACCACTCCATATCAGACCTCTCTGTCCTCATCCTCAAAGGAAACTATTGACACAAAAAACAATGGACTTGACTTAAAGACCTACATTTCTCCAGTCACTTCAAAAATCTAATATACCTTGCAGTCTACCTGCATTTTAAATTTTTGTAATCCTCTGCACCAAATCCCTAGATATCATTCTAACTACTTTGTCTCCCTCTCTGTAACTGACTGTCAGCTGAATACTCACCCATTGTGTTACTGCGAACCCAGTTCCTTTGATATGCATATTCCCTTCATCGGATAAGCTGTTTCCCAATATACCCCCAACCCATGTGTTTGCCCTCTGTGTTTACCTTTTGTGCCCTCTGTGTTTACCTATTGTTTCTTTGTCTCCTATATCAATATATAATTTTACAGCTGTTTTTAAATGTCTGGCACATCTCTCTCTTTGATATCCCCCCCCGCCCCTCTGCGACCTTGTCCTATCCACTCCCACCCATTCCATGCCCCGCTCATATAGACCTGCCCTACACTTGCTCAGTTTATATATTTTGACTGGCTACGCTACATGCCTATGGAAGGGCCCTGTATGGCCTGAAAACTTGCTTATTTCTACCAACAACAGTTGGTCCAATAAAAGATAGTTACAAACCTGGCCCTTAAGGCCTGTGGGCTATAGGAAGCCCCATAATAAGCTGCTGACCCATTACAGGAAATGGCTGGCCCCCTGGTGGAGTGGAGGGATTGTCCTCCTTCAGGGCCTGGCCCTGATTGGCTAGATCAAATGTTGGGGTTTGGGTGCAAAAAGGGTTCAGGAGTGGGGCTTGTGAGCAGTTAGCAATTGAAGCTGAGCCAGTTTGCGAACTGGGATCTACACAGAAAAACACCTGCAAAAAATAAAGTTGAAGTCTGTTGCATCTTTAAGCAGCCTCTAGCTCCTGATTCCTAATCCCCTATACATATACCCCCCATTGCAATATCATTCAAGCCACTTTGTCTCACTGTCACTTGGAATCAACACTGCAACCACGCTCTATCTCTGGATCTTCTTACCTGTAAAACTAGATCCCCTTAGTTGCCCTGCGTCCAACTGCACAAAATGACCCAAATTATACTTTTCAGTACTTTTTAAAAATTGTCTGTTAAGGTCTGATCATTCAGATGGCTAGGAGCAAATGATGTGTATCCCATCAGTAAATCTACATTTCCAAAGTTATAAAGCTGTCTTTTGGCAGCATTGCGGGTTTTGTATGGTGCTGAAGCTTTAACCTGTCACTGCTGTAGCAGCAGGTACTCCTCCTCCTCAACCCTCAGACAAGGGTAATCTGGGGAGAGAAATTCTGCCTTTGGGAAGGGGAGAGAAGGATACCTTTGTGTTGTCTGGTCAATTGCTCTTGAAAATGGCAGATCTTTGTAGCAGATATGGACGCAGACTGCAGGTGAAGCAGTCAAAGGGACTTGATGAATTACACAACCAACTAGGGATGGGACACCGGGGAGAATACTGGATACTGGATTTACCAGAATTGGATCTCCCTGGTATCGGATTTACCGGTATTGGCATACCGGATTTTTAACATTGGCTGCTTTACCGTTTTTTTTTACATTACGGCCATTGACTTCAGTGGGCGCAATGTAAAAAAACAGGTAAAGCGGCCAATGTTAAAAATCTGGTATGCCGATACTGGTAAATATCGGATTAATCCGATACACCTGATTATCGGGTGTTTCGGATTTATCCGCTACCGATATTCCCACCCCTACAACCAACCCAACTTTTTATGCTACCCATGCCCACAGCACAGAGTCGGAGGATCTTTTTTCTACTCTTTTACCCTGTGCTCAATCTTTCTGTGCTTGGGGGTAGGAACTGGATCCATGGGCCAGGTTCAGGAACTAGAAAGGGACCAAATAAAAACTAGATTGAGGCTGCACTAGGCCTCTGGGCTTCAAGTTCCCTGCTCCTCTGTACTACATGGAAGGGATCCATGTATGGAATCCTGTAGCTAGAGTTTTGCCCATGTGCTTGATTGAATGGCAGCACCTTCTAAGAAGCACCAGCTCTGATTACTCCTCAACCTGTGGGAACCAGAGTTGCCACATCAGCTATTTCATAGTAATTGCTTTACTGCTCTATATTGGATCCACGGCAGCAAAAGCATAATCTGATTCTGCCTGCAGCTGTGACCAAAGCTGCAATTCAGTATGTCGCATGGCTGCAACTTAGCACATGATCACCATCATTAGATGTGTGCGATCACACACATGCCATGAACCTGGTAGGAAGTCTAAAGCAAGTCACTATCTCTCAGCCTCCCTAACTATATAATGGGAATAATAATGACCTGTCTAACAAGGTTGCCTTGAACTAGATGAGGATTGTAAAATACTTTGTCCACTGTAATCACGGTAGAAATTATCACCATCTTGTGGTGCTCATGCCCAAGTTAGTTCCTGGTCTAATTCACGAGTTGTCTTTGGTGATTTTTGTCTAGTGCTTTTTTTTCTATATTGTTCTCTCCCAAGCTCTTCAAGTCTTTATAAATGATAAATAACAATACTTTACATGCATGCATACTGCTACACACACATTTATATACACATGTACATTCAGCCATAATATTTTGGATCCTCAAATAATCAATTGTGTGTGTGTGTATACTTATGCATACATTTTATGTACATGTGCTTGGAATATTGAATACCTGAGCTCCTAATGCGAATACCTCGCTATTTGTGGAGGTTTGGGATAAGTGTTTTTAACTTATTTTAATTTTGTCTGTTTATGATTTTGGGAGCTGTCACCTGCCCTTAAGATAGGGAGGGATAATACATTTAAATAAATAAATAAATAAATACCCAAATTTATTCACCCATGTTTATAACTGCATATATATTTACATGCATAAAATATATCATAATATATGTAATGTATTATAGAAATAAAATAAAATGTGTGTATGTAGTTCTATATATTCCACATATAAATATGTATATGGAAAAATCTGTGTACACAGAGAGTGAGAGAGAGAGATTTACCACAGAATTACAGCACGTGTGTGTGTGAGTGTAGTGTTGATTCTGGATGGCAGCATTAGAAGCTCAGGTGTTAGTTTAATATTCCAGGAGCGTGTGCGTAAAATGTCAGCGAGTGTTTTTAAAATTTCACTGCACATCCATGCATCACTGAGCATTTCTTTAGGCGCTGTGTATGATACTTAATGCAGATTGAGGAGCTACAAACAGAGCTACTGTTCTAGTTTTGGGCAACCTTGACTATATGTGTATCTGCAGAGTGAGTCAGCTGTGTTAGTAATTGGAGGGGTCACTTTCTGAGTCAGTAGGAAATAGGACATTTGGCCAGCATATACTGCAGCCGAAATCTTCCTCTGTTAAAATGGCATGCAGCCAGATTGCTTTGGTGAGGGTAAGGGGGAAATCCCTATACTTTCCTAATAGGTTTCCCCTGTGTTCTGTGCCAGTGAATAGAAATCAGTGCATGATGGTATTTCATACAGATGCCATTTTCTCCCCAGTGTGTTCATTTATACTGTAGATTAGGGCTGAAATGAGATCTGGCAAAAGCAAGAAATCTCATTGAAATCCCAGTTCTTGTTTCGTCTCGGGAATGTATCGAGTTCTTGGGTGAGAAAATAAAAAATAATTACATTTTTTAAAATTGTGCATGTGCAAAATGGCAAAACGCTAGGCCATCTTGTGCATGTACAGTGGCCACTGCCCTTAACTAAAAAGGTGGCAACAGCGTCACCACCTTTTTGGTTAAGGGTGGTGGCCATTTTGCACATGCACAAACAGCCTGCTAGTTATTTTGCGTGCGCACAATGCATTTTTATTTATTTATTTTTTAAACTTTTCTTGCCTGAGAATTTTTTTGCTGCTCGTTCAGCCCTGCTGTAGATGCATATTAAGAATATTGCATCAAAAATTCATTACAGCTGAGGCAAATTCTTTCAATCCAGCCAAACTGCAGAAGGTAAAAGATCATTGGTGGGGACACAGGCAAGAAGAATTGGTGTGTCTGCAGCCTCAAAGTGTGTTTTTAGATGACACAAAACTCCCACAGGCAGGCAATAAAAACCACATTTAAAATTCATGACTACTAATTCGTGCCAGCGTGAATGACTCTTGCGCGTGTTATGTGGAAACTTCTGTGTCTTAATCTGGTTTCTGGAATCCCCGATATCAAGGGTTTCAGAATGCGCATTCCCAGACTCTTACACGTAAGACGCAGATTAATGTCTAAATGACACTTGTGTGAGATTGCGTTTGCTCCAATTGCCATTTTGAAAACATTTGTATGCTCCAATTTGATCCCAGTTGAATTGAATCCAGCTGAATGCTCCAATTGCTCTGATTGCCATTTGCTCCATTGCTCCAATTGCCACTGCAAAAATGCAGCTTTGCAGGTACCACGTGACTTTTTTCACGTGCAATGAAGGGGATGTGTGAACAACACTTGTGCACATGCTGAGGAGTCCTTGTGTTTGTGGGCAATTGCTGTAACCCACTAAATTTATGCACGGCCTAAAAATGTCCTAAGTCAAAAGGTGGGGAGCCTTTTTCTTTCCATGGACCACTTTTGAAAATTAGTACAAGCTTCACGGGCCAAAGAGGAATTGGGAGTGGGGGTGCTTAATCTATGCTCTTGATTCATGCCCTGTCCTTGAGTGCAGGGCATGCGTGAACTCACTTTTTCAGTGCTTGAGGGTAGGGTACGGATCCACAGGGTCGGAAATTAGAAAGAGGCCAAATAAAAAACAGCCACAGCCCAGAGGTTCCTTATTCCTGCTCTAGGTCCTGAGGCTGATCTCTGCTGGCCTGTAACTACAGAACAAACAATAGCAAGATAAAGTACATGCTACTCTACACCATCTCTTCTCAGTCAGATACTGCGTAAACAGCCCCTGTCTCTCCCTAGGTCCTAACCACACCCTAGAAGCAGTAAGAAGGGGAGAGAGCTGTAGGTGTTGGGCAGCTGGAATCCTGAAGGAAGAGGTTCTGGGAGCAGCAGATTCAAGGATCATGGTCAATGTTTCAAATGAGGGATGACATTCAAAGCCATTGTGCACCCCCACAGCCATAGTGATGGTGTATTTGCTTTTTTTCTTCTGTTTTAAGGGGTTTAACATATGGGGAAATTCAGTCAACAAAAAGCTGCATTGTAAAACAACAGTACAAGAGTGACACAGAGAAACCAAGCTCAGTGGAAAATGGCAAAAGCAGTGAGATACCTGCAGAGGGTGAATTCTGGGCACCTTTGGAATCACTGGGATTTTGGGCCTTTTCACATGGACGCTCCCTCCCGCCACACATGTGTGCAGTGGGAGGAGGGGAGGGGCGCCCGTGTGAATGCTATAGCAGGTACTAGGGGCATGGGGGGCGCCCATAGGAACAGCGCCCGTGATGGGTAGGGGTGCGTGCATGCTCCCATGTTCTTCCCCATCTCTCCCCATCACCCACGCATGGAACAATGGGCTCCTATGCCGGTTGGTCCATGCGTGGAGGTGGGTGGAGATGGGTGTGCGCCCATGGGAACAGGTGCACATCCATCTCCACCCACCGTGGGCGCGCACCCATCCCCCCACGGCCCATTTGAAAAGGGTCTTTATTTTGCCACTGACATCAATGGGGCAAAGATTTCACCCAGTATGTCAGTTAGGTAAGCTCCAAATCATGGGCTGGGCCCATTTCCCCCCAAGGGCCACTATGAAAATTATTACAAGCTCTGAGGGCCACACAGACGTTGAGGGCAGGGATGCTTAAGGGGTGCAGTCAGGAAGAGGAGGGTCCAGATCATACTGTACCCCTATCCTTGTGTGTATGAGCTTATCTCTGTTCCTTCCCCTGAGCTTAGTCTTTCATTCTTGGGGAATAGGAACTGGAAAAGGGCCCAATTAAAAACTAGCCGTGAGCCACATTTGGCCCCTGCCCCCAAGGTTCTCCATCTCTGCTTTAAAAGGACATTTCCTTTCCACAAAAATTAAACAGGAGCTGGTGTTGGTAGATTCTCTACAGTAGGGTGGGGAACCCCTGGGTCATGGGACAAATCTGGTCCTGGACTGTTTTTTATTTGGTTCCTTTCCTATTCTTGGGTCTGCCGCATGAATCCAGTTCCTGTCCTCAACAATTGAAAGCGTGAGCTCTGGGAAAGGGATTGGACATGAGGATATGCACTCAAAGATAGGGACTGGATTCATGGCATAGAGCCATGATCTGGACACTCCCCTTCCTTCCCCCATCCTGAGCATTCCCCTTAAGCATCCTCACCCCAACTCCTATCCAATCCATGGGGAACATACTCATTTTCAAAGTGGCCTGCAAAATATAAAACATTCCCCCCACTCGTGCTCCACACCTCCCACCTCCCAATGCCTGCTAGACGTTGCCATATACCTACTGTCTGCCTTCCTCGGCAGACTGCTGTAACCAACCTGATTGTAACCAAACTAAGCACACGCACCTGAGACTTCGCATCCGCTTGAATGTTTGTCTTCTCCCCTGTCTCTCCCACTGTCCCCTCTCCCTGTCTCCCCTCCTCAAGACCCACTTTTTCTTCGCTGCCTTTCCCAATGCCTGCTAGTCGTTCCTGTAAACCTCCTGTCTGCCCTCCTCGGCAGACTGCTCTAGCCAACCTGATTGTAACCAAACTAAGCACACGCACCAGAGACTTCGCATCCGCTTGAATGTTTGTTAGTCTTCTCCCCTGTCTCTCCCACTGTCCCCTCTCCCTGTCTCCCCCTTGTCTTTTAGATTGTAAGCCACAGGCAGGGACCGCGTCTATTTCTATGTTTTGTACAGCACCAGGTCACATGTCTGGTGCTATATAAATGTTTATAATAATAATAATAATAATAATTAATAATCAATGCGAGTCAAAGATGCTCAGAGTTGGCCATTTGTTTGCAGTGGGCATCTCTAATGCTACATTCATATTTTTTGTTTACCTTTCTGTCTAGCTATTTATTTCACACCCAAAACAAAATGTCCTACAAGGAGTGTGCTCTGATAAACCCTTGTCTAAGATAAAGAAGCCATGAGTAAAGGGCTTAGTGTGAAAATTATGCAGTCTTGCTTTATTTTGCATGTATCTCCTCTCCAGTTGTCTGTTCACCTGAAGAAGATATTCACAGACAAAAGCAGACTATTCAGAGAGACACTAGAGGATAAAAATGCATATACAAACCCACACCATTGCACACACCAACCACTGCCTCTTTATACTGTTTTATCGTTCAGGATCCCCTACCTTGCCTTGCAACTAAGCTAAGCACGTGCACCTGCAACTTTTCAACTTCTTGAATGCACCCCTATTTCACCCTATCTTCCTCTCGCTCGTGTCTCACCTCCTTTGTCTATCCTGGATTGTAAGCCCCTTGAGGCAGAAACCTGTCTCTAATCACAGCTGTTTCACACCAGATTCATTATTGACACTATATTAGTAGTTATTAACAACAATAATAATAATTAATAATAGTAATTGATAATCTTGATTTGTTGTTCACATTGCTAGCACTTTGAGCTAGACTAGGACTTGGAGCAACCACTAACCTATGGGAATTTTTTTTATCCCACACCCTCTAAGTAAAACATTTTGAAAAACGAACTAAACTTAGTTCCCATTTAAATATTCATAAGGGAAAGTGTCCATATCCTAAAAACATCCAGAACAATTTGCATCAACAGGACACCTTCCTGACAATCTTGACAGAGAAGCCAAGGACTGAATGAAGCTATCCTCTCATAATTCTTGTGAAAAATAACTATGTGGGTGCCCTTCTAACATAGGAATGTTTGAGGGAGACACACTGATTTACCAGTTGGAAAAAGGAAAACATTATTCTGAATAATATTGGATGCTCAGTTAAACATGATGTTCCCTTCTTGAGCTGGGGTCCCTACATTGCAAGCCTGTATGTTACACACATGTTATTTTGTATTTTTTCATGGTCTTGATGTGTTTCCCCCCTCCCCCCTCTTGAATTTCCTATGGGCCCTCCATAGTTCAGGTCTCTCCATGTTTGAGGCTCTGTGGCCCCGTATTTTTTATTAGCACTTCTCACACTCGTGTTATCATTTCACGTTTACTCGCCCCCTTCCCCTGCAATAGATGGCACCGTTTCACAGTCTGTATGTGTTCAAATCCAGCCTTGGGGAATAGGTAAGTTACTGTGGCAGGTAGTGTGAAGAAACATGGAGTGCATTCTTTCCTGACTTTTTTTGGGGGGGGCGGGGGCTGAGATTAGTGTTGGATTGTGCAACAGTCACAAGTAAAAGCCCATTACAAGTCCTGCAAGCTTGGTATGGGGCTTGTCCAGTAGGGGAAGGGTCAGGGGATGAAACTGTGTTTTTTTCTCCTTGTCTCCTCTCTTCTCCTCCCCTCCTCTCTCTGTCCTCTATCTTGTCCCATGAAGTCTGTACAGTATGGAAGCATGTCTTCTGAGTTCTTAGTAAAGTTCTGTTTTGAAGAAACTTCTGCTGTGTGTGTTGTTCAACAGAAAGCTAACCCTACAATAGGTTAGGGGCCCAGGACATCTTCAAGGCAGTTTTGAAGACTAGAAGCAGCCCAGAAGGAGTGCAGACTGTGAAAGAAAACTCCCAGACAGAGAGGCCTACTGACTGTGAGTAAGAAGGCCCAAATCCCAGAAGGGAAAAGGAGGTAAGCAAGTATGGCAAGCAGCTCAGAGTTCAGACTTTCAGTAGGAAAGCCGAACAATGTAAACTACCAATTGTGGAAGTTTAAAGTGGAAATACTGCTGTCTAACGATGATCTATGGGAGGTGATTACTAGAGGTGGGAAACCGGTACAATCCGGTATCCGATAATGCCAGTATCAGGCGTACCGGCATTATCGGATTCGGCCCCGGTATTCCGGCCCGGTACCGGTTTTCAGTGTTCCGGTTTTTTTACATTGCAGCCATTTTTAAATGGCTGCAATGTAAAAAAAATTAAAGCCCCAGCCAAACAGTTTTTTTTTAAAAAAACCCTCCCCGAGTCCAGGCTGCGCAGGTGGAAGGGGGGACACCCCCCACCCACCCTGCCCAGCCTGGCTTTTTGTTGTAAAAGATAGATGCAACAGAGTGAGACCCCGAGGCGAGCCCCCCCCCCAGCACCAGCGGCCGCGGCGTCCCCGCAGCCGCAGGTAAGTATGACCCGATCCCTGGGGGGGGTGGGGGTGTTTAACACCCCCACCCCCCC
>QEPC01011914.1:457293-473463 GCA_003113815.1 Sphenodon punctatus | reverse complement strand
GAGACCACAGCAAGAGGCATGTGGATTGCATTGCAAAACTTGCATGAGAGAACTAGCCTGAATAGCAAACTGTTTCTACTGAGGAAACTATACAAAATGAGGCTTGGCAAAGAAAGTGAAATGCAGGAGCATATAAATGCCATATTGGAAATAGTGGCACAGCTGTGCGGCATTGGAGAAGATATAATGGACAACCATGTGGTAGCCCTACTCCTCTGCAGCCTGCCTGAATCTTATAGTGCCCTCATCAGTGCCCCGGAAACAAGGCCAGAGGCTGAACTGAAGCTGGAATTTGTTAAAGGTAGACTTGCGGATGAATTCCAGCTCAAAAAGGAGAACCTGCAGAAAGATCTAAAACAGGGTAATGAGACTGCACTAAAAACCTCAGATAAAGCTTCCTAAGAAGAGTCAGAATAGAGCCACGAAACTGCTTGATCTTGTACACATGAATGTCTGCAGCCCAATGAAGGTTCCCACGCCAGGAGGCAACCAGTATATGGTAACTTTCATTGATGACTATTCAAAGTACACTATCACATACGTAATGAAGAGTAAAGATGAAGTATTTGACAAACTTCAGGACTATGTGACCATGACGAGCAACACGTTCCAGTGTAGACCAAAGACACTGTGGACTGACAATGGAGGTGAGTTCACAGGAAAGGAAGTAGAGGACTTCCTGAGACTACATGGAATTGAGCACCAAAAGACAGTGCCATATACACCTGAGCAGAATGAAACAGCTGAAAGGAAAAACAGAACGCTAACTGAAATGGTTAGATGCATGATAAGACTCTGGACTACCAGAAAGATACTGGGGCGAAGCAGCAGTTGCTACTACCTACCTACAAAAATCGGCTGTATTCTAGAAGTGTGAGGAAAACTCCATACGAACTGTGGCATGATCAAAAATCTAATGTGGGCCACATCAGAGTATTTCGAAGTAAGACTTATGTTTATATCCCAGAGGAGAAAAGTACCAAACTGCAAAACAGAGCAGTGGAAGGCATCCTCGTAGGATACAGTGAGCATTCCAAAGGCTACCGGATCCTGGATCCACGCACAGACAGAATAACCATTAGTAACAGTGTGACCTTTGTGGAAAACTCAAGCAACAGTGTGATGACTCTCCAAGGTCCAGGCAAAGGAGAACAATCAACCACGGATGAAACCACTGAAAGGGAGCAATTCTCTGAACAAATAGTCAAAATCGGCACAAAGGTAACAGAAGTGCAGGAACACACCAGCTGGCTGCTGATGCTGAGCCAAGGCAATCGACGAGGTCTAACAAAGGCATTCCCCCTACTCGTCTGTCCTACAAAGTCAGCACCAGTAAATCGTCAGAGCCAGCATTCAGGGAGGACATCTCACAGATGTCAGAAGGGGAAGCAGAAAAATGGGTAAGAGCGACTGAAGAAGTAGTAAAATCCATGCAGGACAGTACAACGTGGACACTTACTCCACTGCCCGCAGGGAGAAAGACTATAGGTTGTAAATGGACATTTAAAATAAAGTACAATGCGCAGGGAAATATTGAATGGTACAAGGCCTGACTTGTTGGAAAAGGAAACTCTGAGAAGTACGGAGAAGACTACGATGAAACATTTGCACACTACAATCAGAACTTTGTTAAGTATAGCTGCCGGAAGAGGAATGCAAGTCAAGCATATGGATGTGAAAACAGCGTTCCTGAATGGTGAGTTGAAGGAAGATATTTACATGGACCAACCACCGGGGTTTGCAGATGCAGAAAGGCCAGATTTTATATGAAAACTGCACAAAAGTATATATGGGCTTGAGCAGACTGCCAGAGTGTGGAACACTAAAATAAACAAGGTGCTCATGAGGGAATATTTTACCAGGAGCAAAGCAGATCCCTGCTTACACACAAAGAGACTAAGGGGCAGGTGGATCTTTGTATTAATTTATGTCGATGACCTTATCATATGCTTTGAGCAAGAAGGGGATGAATGCGAAACAATGAGAGCTCTAAATCAGGACTTTGAAACTAAGGACCTGGGTAACATAACGCACTACCTTGGAATACAAATTGAATGAGAAGACGGCGGAAGCGATCTTCTCAACCAAAGACAGGCAATAGAAGAGATGATAGAAAATTTCGGCATGGGGGGTGCGGAGGCAGCAAATACCCCTATGGAAACCAGCTACCCAAAGGAGATCAAAGAACCAAGCTTATTACTGCCAGACAATAAGCAATACAGAAAGGCGATAGGAAAGCTCTTGTACATTGCCACAATCACAAGGCCTGACATTGCGGTGGCAATAAGTATACTGTGTAGACAAGTCTCAACCCCAAACCAAAGGGATTGGAACGCAGTGAAGAGGGTCTTATGGTACCTGAAAGGGACTGTGTACCTCAAGCTATGGCTCCCAACAACTTCCGTGTCAGACCTGATAGGGTACATGGACGCAGATTGGGCTGGAGACCATTTGGACTGAAAATTTACCAGTGGGTACCTGTTTTTGCTTGGTGGAAGACCCATTAGCTGGAGCAGTAGGAAACAAGCCTCTGTGACACTTTCCTCGACAGAGGCAGAGTATGTGGCAGCGGGAGATGCCAACCAAGAAGGTATCTGGTTGCGACAGTTTCTGAAAGATCTGGGACAAAAATTGGACAGACCCGCACTGATCCTGGAAGACAACCAAGGATGTATAGTGCTGGCGCAAACAGAAAGAATCCACCCCAGAACCAAGCACATTGATGTAAAATACCATTTCCTGAAAGACTCAGAGGAACAAGGACTCATAGATCTGCAATACTGTCCTACAGAGGATATGACAGCGGATGTGTTCCCGAAGCCACTAGCAGCTATTAAGCCATCGCAAGCTATTAAGAAGAATGAACCTAGAGGGTTTGACTAGTGACTGTTGAGAAGGGGTGTTGGATTGTGCAACAGTCACAAGTAAAAGCCCATTGCAAGCCCCGACTAGTGACTGTTGAGAAGGGGTGTTGGATTGTGCAACAGTCACAAGCCCTGCAAGCTTAATATGGGGCTTGTCCAGTAGGGGGGAGGGTCAGGGGATGAAACAGTTTTTTCCTCCTTGTCTCCTCTCTTCTCCTCTCTCTGTCCTCCATCTTGTCCCATGCAGTCTGTACAGTATGGAAGCATGTCTTCCGAGTAAATTTCTGTTTTGAAGAGACTTCTGCTGTGTGTGTTGTTCAACAGAAAGCTAACTCTACAATAATTAGTATGGGTGGGACACCAGGCAGAATACCGGTTACCGGTTTTACCAGTTACCGGTTCTCAAAAAAACCAAATTCCCGGATTACACCTGGTATACCTGTACCGGATTTATTCCATTGAATTTATTCCATTCAATGGGGAACTGTCCCCATTGAAATCAATGGAATAAAAAAAAAATTCCTCCCCCCTCCCCCTCCCAGGCTGTGCAGGTGGAAGGGGGGGCACCCTCCACCCACCCTGCCTAGCCTGGATTTAAAAAACATTTTTTTTTCTCTAAGTCCCAAGTGCGGGCTTCCGGGTTTCCCCGGAAGGCCTAGTAGCACTGAAGCTGGCAGCCACAGCCAGCGCTGAAGCCGCCGGAGCCAGACCGCCACCACCGGCGGAGCCGCACCGCCAGGTTGGCGATCCCTGGGTGGGGAGGTAGGGTGATCCCTGGGGTGGGGGGGTGTTAAACCACCCCCCACCCCAGGGATCACCCTAGTACAACCTAAGAACCTATACCTACCTGCTGGTGCGGGCTTTGGGTCGCCGGCGGCGGCCCGGAGCCTGCACTAGCAGGGACTTCAGGGGGAAATTTATTTTGTTTAAAGGCAGGCTGGGCAGAGTGGGTGGGTGGTGTCCCCCCTTCCACCCGTGCAGCCTGGACTGGGGAGGGAAAGTGGGGTGTTTTTTTTGTTTTGTTTTTACATTGCGGCCATTCATTTGAATGGCCGCAATGTAAAAAAATGTGGTACGGGGGAATCCGGTAATTTACCCAGATTACCAGGTTTAATCCGATACTGCCGGTACACCCAATACCGGACAGTATCGGATACCGGTAGATCTGGAATTTCCACCCCTAATAATTAGGTCATGGTGAAACCAGGGGCGTAGCTATAATAGATGCAGCAAGTGCTGTTACACTGGGACCCACAAGCCTGGGAGGTTCTCATGCATGTAGAGTGCTCTGCATATGCACATGTTAGTAAAATGCCCCAGTAGGCGGACCTATTCCATCTTCTACACCAGGGACCATGCCCTTCACATGTTAGGCCCTTGGTTGAAATGCAGAAAGATCGCCAGCTGTGTAGGTTTTCCTGAAGGGAGCGACCTCTCCTCTCAAATAGGCCATGGCTACCAAAACCCCTTGCTTCTGTTTTCCCTACTGTGGAAAAGCTAGAGAAAGGAGGCATCCTTGAGTCAGGGAAGGGGAGAAGAGCCGCTGTTGGTAGCTTCCATTGAATGCTAGGCAACCTCTGCCAAGCCAACAGATGTGGACAGAGACCCAGCAGTGGGAAGGAAAAGAGAGTATATAAGTTGCTGTGGGTCTGGCCACATGGGCATGGGGCCTCTTCCTAAACTGGAAGTCCTTGTGATGACCTTGGCATCAAAGTAGATAAGATACACTCAGTTCTAAAATCCTATTTTGGTGTGAACTTTGACAGGATATTCCCATTCAGCCTGGGACTAATCTCTATTATGGGAGGACAGGTTGTGCTTGGAATGATCAGCTCTTGTGGTTTCATTCCTTCTGGACATCTCCCCAGCTGACAAAAAGGAATAGGGAGGAGAAATGGTTCACCAGAGATGCTTACCCCATTACTTATGAGAGTGTTTGTGCTCAGGGGTGCTATCATAGGGACAGGAGAGACACTTGTCGGGGCCCAAGCTGTGTGTGTGTGGGGGGGGACCCACAAATTCTGTCCTGTTGTGGCATGGCCAGGCAGAGACTAGGCTGAGCAGAAGCAGAAGTGCCTGCAGCTCATGGTGCATGTGGGACCCATGTGGCAGGTAGGGTGGCCAGATATGCAAATTTTAGGGGACGCGTATGAGAAATACAGCTTGCAGGACTGCATTGGCTCCAGTGAAGCCCTGCAACCTGTATTTCTCATAAATGTCCTCTAAAATTTGTGTATGTGGCCACCCTAGTGGTGGGCGGCCCAGGATGGAGCAAGCACCGGTGGCACAAGGCAGGCAGTGCAGCCGCAGACTCCAGGGCTGAGGCGCAGCAAGCAGAGGGAGAGGTGCCATGGTGTCCGGAGTGTGTCTGGAGTCAGAGCAGCAGACTCACTGCACTTACCATGTTATCAGTTTTCTGCAGTAAGGACACTGGAGGAGGTGGGGGAGGAGGAGGAAAAAAGGGAGGGACGGGAGAGGATGGTGATGCCCCCCCCCAGTCCATTTCTTGCACATGGGCCCATTCCAACCTAGCTATGCCCCTGTTTGTAGTGCAGGGAGAGGATGCTAAATTATTTGAAGAATTAATGGATTTTGGGGCTTCCTGTGTTTTTAACATAAATATTAATGGATGGTTTGTGAAATGATGCTGTGTCTATGGCTGTTAAGTCCTTTGGCCATAGGAATCCACCAGTTGTGATGCAGTAAAAGCAAAC
Source organism: Sphenodon punctatus (assembly GCA_003113815.1). Lineage (NCBI taxonomy): Eukaryota > Metazoa > Chordata > Lepidosauria > Sphenodontia > Sphenodontidae > Sphenodon > Sphenodon punctatus. The sequence continues at coordinate 467,885 of QEPC01011914.1, read as the reverse complement.
AAAGAGAAGCTACATTTGACTCTCAAAATAGGTTTGCTTTGTTTGTACAAAGGAAATCAATGCTAAGCATACACAGTGTTTTCTGCTGAGTTTGTCGTCTTGGCATGGGGGAGCAACAAGGCCCTTTTTGCAGGTCAAATCAGATTTCATGGGGTGAAACTACATGCTCTCTGCTTTCCAGAAATCTCTGTGCTTTTCCCCTTGTGATATTTGCTAGGATCAGAGTGAAGGAGTCTATTTTCAGCCAGAAACTGTGGGGAAATCCCCATAATCTTAAAAGATGTGGATGAGATCACTAAACAAAAGATGTATCTGACCTGACAGCCTGGAAACAGCAAGCAAAGACTTGGAGAGGGCAGCTGCAAAGCGATGGGAATGAAGCGGTTTGGATTTGATCACACAACATCTAGGCTAACAATGCGCCTGAGAGAGGCTGAATGGTTCCTGAAATGAGAGAGCTGGGAATTTAGCACCCTTCAGTACATGCTCAATACCTTGCAGAATCAGTCCCCTCCCCACGCTGTTACTCTGCTACAGTAAGGAGAAAATAGTCTTAACCACTGCCACAAGTCTGCTCCTGCAGCGGGTAGTCTCTGCAGGACCAGAGACCACAATGCTCTCCAATGGAGGCACACAACACCGGTTCTTTCTCCAAAGTCTCTTTATTTACAGTAGCCACTGCCAGCCCTATGTTCCACTCCCATTCCCCAAGCCAGCAACCTCCCCTGAGCCTAGTCCCATGTCCCATTCCTCCGCCCCAAGTCAGTGACACTCCCCAAGCCAGACCCATGTCCCATTCCCCCATCTCACAGTCAGAAACCCCACACTCGAGCCAGCCCTAGGTTCTAGTCTCCTGTCTCCCAAGCCAGCTACACGCCTCACTCTCCCCCTGAGCCAGACCCATGTGCCATTCCACCCTCCCCAACCCTGGCCCCATGCAAAGCCTTGTCGTTAGTCATGGGAGTTCCAGATATAGGATCTTCTCCTTCAGGTTTCCAACCCTTCTAGTGTGTGTAAAGTAAAATGAATAATCCAGCCTCCTGCTCCAGTTCCCAAGTCCCATGCACTCGTGTGTTTAGGAAGAATTCTATCTGTTTGCGTTTGCTGTAGCTCCCTGCTTAATGAAAGGGAGCATAGGTTGGCAAACTAGCTGCATGCTGAATCTGTATTGACATCGCTGATGGGTTCATTGATTTTGCTGATACTACACAGAGCAGTTTTATATTAGTTTATACACTTAGTCATGCTTGTTCCAGGGAAAAGGACTAAAATCTGGAAGGGGGAGCAATATACTTAATGGAAATAGCTGTTGTGAAAAACCATAACTAAACTGTAGTTGGTACTGGGCACACTACATGGTACCTGTTTCGTGTGTCAATAATTCTACTGTAACTTCAGTTCCACTTGATTTTAACCCAGGGGCGGGAACGACTGGCCCAAATTCAGCCCATGTCTGTTTTTAAATTTGCCTCCTTTCCCATTCCTGAATCTGGCCCATGCATCCAGCAGTCCCTACTCTCAAGTACTGGAAGAGAGATCTCAGGAAGAGAAGAGAGATGAGGACGTGCACTCAAGGAGAGGGGATCAATCCATGGTATAGATCCATCGTTTGGACTCTCCGCTTCCTCCCCCATTCCTGGGCACACTCCTTAAAGCAGTCCCATTCCCTTCTCTCATCTGGCCTGCAGAGCTCAGCTTACACTAATTTTCAAAGTGGCCCATGGAGGGAAAAGGTTCCTCACCTCTGGCTCGTTCATTCATTCATTCGTTCATTCTTGAAGTTCCTATCTATCCTGACCTGGATTCTGATCAGCATGAAGTAGAGTAACTTCACTGAATGATGAGTAAACTTTTCAAAACTACCTGATTAATCTCAGTATGAAAGTCACATTGATGTTTGTTTAGTGAGACTTTAGAAACCTTGATTTTTTTTTGTATCTGTATTTACAGAAACATCCAGAAACCCCCATATAGCGTCTTGGTCCCTATATGAAAGATACTAGTGAACAAACACCCAAAAGAGGAATACCATTCCCTGAGAGACATTAAAACAGAAGTCCCAAGTTTTATAATCAGACCTACGTGTTGAAGTCATAGGATTTCACATGAGCACATGGTATTGCCCCCAAGGAGCCAACTGCAAGTTTGCAGCCTAAATGTAGGAACAGCTGTGACAGGTGGTGGGTGTTAATGAGAAGTGGAAGTAGTAACAAGTAATAGAAATACATTACACAGACTAGCACAATTTGCAGCTACTTAAATATTTTGTACATAATTGAGATTAATGTTTTGTGAGATAAAACAAAAAATCCTTGGCCCTGCTGAGGCTTTAGCCTTGACCTAACTGGGCAACAGAGGATTGCCCAGTGTGGAGTAGTTCAGATGGTATAAAACTGATCACACTCAGACTGTGAACCCTGGAAAGACATGATCTTTGCTGATGCCAGGGTCCCTTGATGGTGCAGGCTGACGCATGCCTTAGCTGCCAGCCCAGGATTGATGTATGGAGAGGTGGGGAAGCATTTCCCTCTTGGGGGAGGGGGGCATTTTTAAATTAACATAAGCTCCATGGGCTGCATAGAAATTGAGGCCAAAGGCACTTAAGGAATATACTCAGAGTGGGAAAAGGAAGAGTGGGTCAAAATCCTGGATCTGCGCCATGGATCTGTTTTCTGTTCATAATAGTCTAGACTCCCTTCCCCTGAACTCACTCCTTCAGGTTTGTGGGTAGAAACCAAGTCCAGGGGCCAGATCCAGGGACTTAGAAAGGGGCCAAATAAAAACTAGCCACAGGCCTGAGGTTCCCCACCCCTGGTGAACAGTCCACCTTGTCTCTTCCCCGCCTTCCTGCATAGCCGAAAACTGATCCCTCAGACTACAAACTGGAACTGAAAGCCAATTCTTCAGTGACACTTCTAAACATCGACTGGATGCCTACTGCAGAACAGCAACATAACCCAAGACTTTACAGGCATTTAGGTTTGTATAAGTAAGAAATATAGACCATTTTTAAAAGGGCATGGCTCGGGGGCAGGTCCGTGAGTGCCGTGTGGAGTGCCCAAGCATGTCCGGTGAGTGGGGGAGGAGGAATCAAACGGGCCGGGATAGGTGTGCATGCACATTTTGAGCTGCACCCACATGGAGCATCCCAGATTTCCCCCTGATGCTCCATGCGTGAGCATGAGTGGATGGTACATGAATCATGGGTGTGTGTGCCCTCCCATGCCGCCTTCAGACAGGTGCTGGGGGCGTGGGGTGAGGTGGACCTGCGTGGACACGTCTCATCTAAAAACGGCCATAGTTATACAGTATAATCCTCTGAGACATGTATTGCAAGCACAAGTCCCATTAACTTCAATGGAATGTATGCACGTGCTAAGTGCTAGTCTGCTTAGTGGATCACACTCATGTTCTTTGAAATTGTCTAGAATCCTATAATGTCTTTCCTATACCTCTGTAGATGACCAGTAGGAAGTAGATGGATTTGTAAGATAATGTGCTGTGAAGGATACCAGGCCACAGGTTAGGGGTGACAATGAGAAACTTCATGCCAGTGAGTAGGAAAACCTATAGAGATGTGTTGTAAAGCCAGTCACTAGCTCCCCATCCTGAAACAAAAGAGCAGACAACAAGTCTTGACATAAGAGAGAAATCTGAAAGTAATACTAATCAGCAGTTTATTATTTGTCCAGGAAGCCAAATTCTCACAGGCACAAAGTTCAAAGAGAGAGCAATGTCTCGGTAGAGGGTAAGGAAGCCATTTTGTCACCTGCTGAACATCTGCTGCTACAGACAACCACAGGGTTCTCAAAAATTACTGAAAATCACACAACAGCGACATCCCACAAGCCCTTCAGTGCAAAGTAGAGATATGGCAAGGGAAGGAGTCTGATAGGAGGAGGCTGGATTACAATTGTGTGTAGGAAACATGTCGGAGGAAGGGCCTTATGTGGCCGGAAAGCTTGCTTATTTCCACCAGCAGTAGTTGGTCCAATAAAAGATATAATTCAAACCACTTTGCTTCCCTCTAAATCTTGACAGGCAGGTGGCAGGGCTTGGACATATGGAGACACACAAGAGTTTCAATACTGCTCAGGAGGATCACTGAAGAAACATGGCGCCTCGTGCTCAACCTGCTATTTCATAAGCTGAAGAGAGAAATGAAGGAAAAGTTCTCTGTCATGGCACCAAAATAATTGGTACTGGCTTCTTAGTGACAGATCAGGATAAGTGGAAATTTGACAAGCTGGATGTAACATAATGAAGGGAAAAAAGGTGACAATATGGGAATGGGGAGACTGCAGCTTTCTGACTGGAGCTAGGAAACTTTCATATCGTGTTGGGCTCTGTAGAGTCCTTGCCACCTCTCCATATTCTACAGGCTATATATGGTTCATGCCATGGTAGATGTGATAAATCAACCCCTGCTTCTCATTTTTGGCTGGCATATTGTACACAGCATATGTCTCACACTACAGGGTGGAAAGAGTGAACTGCAGCTTGTGTGTAAAAGTGCAGTGATTCAGAATCCATGAATCAGGTGCTTTTAAAAATCCAGTATTCCCTTATTCTAGATTTAAATTCCCCTTTGCATGCAAATCAGTAATAAAATTACTGTGTGCACACACAGCACCTTTCCTTTGGTGATCTGGCAGTATTGTGCAAATGCTGAAACCTTTATAATCCTGTGAGGTGCTGTTAAGTGACTTATGGCAACATGCAAAGTCATTAGATCCGGGAATAGAAATCCGTAGTCATGGCCATCCATCCACTCTAGCCACGCAGTCAAACTATCAGAGGTTCCCAAACTGTGTTCCACCTTAAGGTCACACAATGATAGGGCTGGAAGGAACCCCATAGTTATCTAGTCTAGTCCCCTTGCCATTAAGCAGGACCCTTCCCTATTCCCAGGGCCGGACTTGGGAATTTTGCGCCCCATGGCTCTTCTCAGGCTGCTGCCCCCAAGCCAAGCCCCACCCCCATGCTGCATGTTCGTGGGTGGTGGAGCTCTGTGTGAATGATACGGCGCACATGCCTGTGGTGACTTGGGCCATTTTTAGACGAGCGCTGCGGCGCCCACCCTTGTTTTCAAAAGAGCCGGCAGTCTGTTCCACATGTGACGCTGCCGCCGAATACGCGCATGCGCGGATGATGCGCTTCCATTTCCGGCCACGTATGACCAGCCTCGTTCGCTGACCCGGTCAGTTTGCAGCCGGAAATGGATGCGCATCGCCCGCACATGCGCGTATTAGGCGGCAGCGTCACGTGTGGAACAGACTGCTGGCTCTTTTGAGAAACAAGCGCGGGCGCCGCTGCACTCATCTGAAAACAGCCTTGGGGTGTGTGCATGTACTTGCCCAACACGCATTCCCACTCACCCTGCACTTGTCTCCATGCACGGAGCAACCAGAGAAAATGGAGGTTGTTCCATGGGTGCGGATGAGCGGGGGGGTGAGTGGGGATGTGTGTGCGGTCGTGTACATGCCCCACCCATGCATCAGCGTACCCATGGACACCCCTCCCCCCAACTCAGCAGAGCCATGTAAAAAGGGCATGTGAGGAGCCACTCAAAGAAGAACAGAAGGTTGCTGCCTTGTAAACAAGATTATTCGAGATGGCTCTAAACATTCTCACAACACCCACCCTTCCAGTCCTGCATGGAATTTTTTTCTTATATTCTTAGGAAGGGTTGGAAGGAAGTGTTATTCTGAGGGGGAGCTCCTTATACTAGAGGAGCTTGAGACCATCACGTGGTCTATTATTGGAATAGGGTGAGCGTGCACAACCCAGTTGTGAGAATGTTGGGAGCTATCTTGAAGAACCTTCTTTACAAGGCTTGTTTGTTTGTTTACAGCGTGGGCTTTCGCCATAGCTGGCCAAGTAATAATCATAATAATAATTAATAAAATCAATGCTAAAACCTATAAAACATAACATAGTATACCAATATGCCAACATCATGATAACTATAAATCAATCTTCCAAATAACATACGTACATACATCCTATATGGTAGTCATAAATCAATTATTCCTAAGGAAGCAAGGCAAGTATCTTCTCTAATTACATGTAAGACATTTTTCTAAGCCAGTCTTTATTTTCAGCCTTTTTTCCCGGCTAGCCAAACAAATGTTGCTATTTCAAAAATTTCCTCTTTAGATGAAAGATTTAGTAAATACATAAGTATAATCGGCCCGTCTTAATGCATCTGATTCTTAATTAAAGGATGTATCCAGACGGCTCTCAAGTGTTTGTAGTACGGGCATCTTAAGAGGAAATGGTCAACAGACTCTACCTCACAGAGACCACAAGAACAGCGATGTAATTCATAGTTAATTCGGTCGTATCTGCCTTCAACCACCATGGTCTGAATAAGATGGAACCTTAACAGCGTATAGGATCTACCTAATAGAAGGGATCTATTAGGTAGTTGGTCTAGATAGGGCTCAAGGGAAATAGTGCTTTTTACTGCACCTAACCATGGTGCTACTTTCCATTTACTTATTAATGCGAGGTTGTCCTGTTTAGCAAGGCAACAACCTTCTGATCACTCACGTGGGGAGGAGTTACTGCAGCACTACTAGTAGGCACGGCAGACGGCACAGGCAGGTGAGGGATGGGGACCCAGGCAGCAGGCTTCAGCTGAGGGCAACAGCCTCGGCTGTGCAGGGAGAAAAACAAAGCTCCAGGATTGCTGCCCCCCCAGAAAATGCTGCCCAAGGCCAGGACCAAGGGGGCCTGTCCCTAAGTCCAGGCCTGCCTATTCCTGAGAGATGCCTGTCTAACCTGTTTCCAAAGCCCTCTAGTGATGGGACCTCCTCCTCCGTTGGCAAATTATTCCACTGCCTAGCACGTCATCTGCAGATATAGGATTGTAACCCCTGATTGCTATTTGATATATTTTCCCTGGGAGTCACAGGGTTATATTTATGCCTCAAAATCGGATCATGTGGACAAAAGCATTGTGAACCACTGGAGTAAGCAATAGTGACTTTTTGCTACAAAACTGCTTAACTGAGGCCACATTCACGCAAGATGTTGAGCACAGAGAAAACCTCTGCCCCCCCCCCCCCAATTATTTGTAAACATGTGCAAGTTTTAGGTTGTGGGGTTATTATTATTATTATTATTATTATTATCTTTATATAGCACTAGTGATGTACCTGGCACTTTACAGAGAATGATGGGTGTGATGTGGGCCAAGTCCTAAAAGTTAAGCCAGAAAAATAAGGTTTGACATTCATGCTAAATCCATCTTCTGCTTTTCCCGTATTATGTGAAGTGATTAATCTGCTTATCAGTCAGATTAATCACTTCACGTTTGCTTCAGGAGGGGGATAGAGGTGATTTTCCCTCAGGGGATGAATCCGCACTGCCTGCCTGGTGGGGACAATGTACTGTTGATAAGAAAAACAAAAAAAGAACACATAATAATGGGACACCCGTGTTAACGTTTGAAGCAGGAGGGAACTTTTGAAGTGGGGGAGAGAATGTGGGAATTTGGGAACAATTAGAATGTGGAAATGAAAATTTCTGCAACAGAGTACAGGTGGGAGAAGTCTTGTATGAATGTGCCCTTAATCGTGAAGAGCCAAATAATGCAAAATGCCTTTCCTTTATTCTCTGTGGTCATTCAAAAATAACACAGAACAGAAGTGGGCAAACTGTGGCTCTAGAGCAGAAGTTATCAACTTTTTTTCAGTCCTATGCACTGGAGTGACGTATGTGACTACTTGGGAGCACTGCATAATTTGCATGAATGATTTGCATACATTTGCATAGATTAAGTCTCCCCTCTGCAATTCAGTTTAATTCAATTCGATGCCTCCCCTATGTGAAAGTGTTCCCAAGCACTACTGACAGCTGGCTTGCACAACACTTTCACACATTCCCCGAGCACTCGGGTGCTCCTGAGCATCAGGTTGACAATCTCTGCTTTAGAGCCACATGCAGCTCTTTGGCTCCATTGTGGTAAAGGGATGCAGTTCTTGGGATTAGGAGACTTTGTCCACCCCTGAGAGACAATCTTAAGGATGGAAGGGAATTCAGGGGTTGTCTAATCCAAGCCCTTACTCCAAGGCAGGATGTCCAGTACCTACAGCATCACAGACAGATGCTTGCCCAGCTGATTTTATGTAGTGAAGGAGATTCCCCATTTTTCCAAGGCAACCTGTTCCATTGTCCAACTGTTCTTCTTATAGTTAGGATTTCCACCCCTAATATTTCACTGTAAACACTTTATAATAGAGGGGGTGGGGAAACCTTTCCCCTTCCAGGCAGGGGCGTAACTACCGTTCTGTGTGGGCTCTAGTTGAGCCCAGCCATGAACTCTAGTCCTGAGTGCAGCCAGGAAGCTTTCAAAGTGGGCAGGGGATGTAGTGAGGTCAACACTCTGCCCCTGCCCACTCGGAAAATTTTCTAGAGGTGTTCAGGCCGCTCACAAAAGGCCCTGCCAAGGAGGAAGTTTTCAGAGTGTGTGGAGGTGGAGTGCTGGTCTGGTCTCTATCCATTCTTAAAACTTCCTGGTGGGGTTGCTGATGCTCTGGGACAGGCTCACTGGAAGCCAGGGGCAGGGGGGCTGGCTGGGAACCCTCTTGGGAACTTGGGAGGACTGCCATTTAGGGAGACCCTGCTCTTATGGGGGTGGGGGGTAATCGGGACATGAACCCAGGCCAACCACAGTCTTGCTATGCCACTGTTCCCAGGAACCACTTTGAAAATTACTTAGTGCAAACTCTGAGGACTTCATTGAAGTTGGGGGCAGGATTCTTAAAGGATGTTCTCAGGAAGTTATAGTAGATATATGTGCAGTGGATCAGTCCCCTATCCTTGTGTGCATGCCCTCATCTCTGCTCTTCCCCATAACTCAGTCTTTTAGTGCTTGGGGGTAGGGAACTGGAATCAAGGGCCAGCTCTAGGGACTGGAAAGGGGCCATATAAAAACTAGCCATGGACTGCATTTGACCCCCGGACCTGAGGTTCCCCACACCTGCCTTGCATAAAAGTGCTTCCTTCTGTGTGTTTTAAGGAAGAGGTTTAGAAATCTCTGTAGATGTACATTAGTGCTTCTGCAGCAACCTCCATCTCGGTCATCTTCGGTTATTGAGCCCAGGATCAGAAGAATTAAAGCACAATCCTCTAAAGGACTGAGCCCCTTAGCTGGCGACCTGTAGCAGACTCCTCTCCTCTGTGGATTAGGCCCAGAGTAGAATGTGTATCACACACTGAGCTGTGTATCACACTTACACTTTGCTTCTAATGACCGCTGTTCCCCACTGTGGCTGTTCCTACCCTGTCAGAACTCGGGCGATGCTCAGCAAGTGTTCATTATACCAATTTTCACAATTACGGCTGGAAAAAATGCATTGCATTTAATGTTGGCTTTGGGGAATCTTTCTTGTAGTCTTTGCTGTAATTGTCCTATTTATTTAATGATTTTTATATCCCCTTAACTGTGGCGTCTGAGAGCATGACCTCCTGTAAATTAGATTCCATAAATTAATCTGCACAAAAGAGGCAGCACAAACTAGTTCCTACTCACTGTTATCGTGACTAAATATAAAGAATAATCCTTTCTTGCTTTTCCTTTGTTGGCAAAATATTTGACCAAGAGGATTAGGTCTTATACAATGGCTCTGATGACTAAATTTGGGCTACTGTGAGGAGCAGGATTTATACCTGGAGACCCAAATGCGCTCCCTCCAAGAGTGCAAACTTGGCAACTGTCAAAAGAAGCACCTGAGCTGGTCTTGGCCATCATGGCGGAGCATAGTGAGAGAAATGGTGCCTGAGAGAACTGTTCCATAACATATAGAGGTCCATGGACTGGACTCAATGCTGTCGTCTGTTTCATCGGGAAGCCAGGAAGTCAAAGAACACAGAGGGTGCTAGTTTAAGAAAAACAGGCATTCTGCGTCCTCAGAATCACATCCATGGTCTCCAGATTAAGCTGCAGCTTGTTTAGCTAGGCACAGATGAAGATGAATGTTATGTTCTTGCTTATGCCATTGCAACATATAAAGCACTTCTCTCTCTCTCTCTCTCTCTCTCTCCTTGGCTATTCCTGCCCTGTGAAGGTGACAGAGTGGAACCTTCTGGGCTTTCAAATGCATGAATGGGATTCCTGGATGGATCCACAGCAGATGAGCCCTGTTCTCTCACATTTCCAGGTTCTCTTGGGAGGCCTGTGAAAATGAACAAACAGAGAACTTAAAAAACCAACCCAATAAGTCTGTTCAATCCTGCTGGGGACTCGGCAGCATGTGGTGGCCTGGCTAGCCAGGGGTACTTGCAGAAGCCCCCTTTGCCGCTGCAATGGCGGTGACGGGGTAATTGGCGGGCCCCCGTCAGGTGACGCAGGCTGGCGCTGCAGGCAGCTGTGCGGTAGAGCGCTCGCAGCTGGGAAGGGAGTTGCCTGTCAACTGAAGGTCTAGCGCATGCGCAGAGGCGCCGTGCTGTGAAGAAACGAACGGACCTGCCCTTTGTAGGGAGGGCAGATCCGTTTGAGCCGCGTGGAGGCAGCATTCAGCGTTGGGTTAGGGAGAAGCTATCCCCACCCACCACACCTCTAGCACTGTGGTTTTTGTTACCGG
>QEPC01011914.1:438577-452053 GCA_003113815.1 Sphenodon punctatus | reverse complement strand
GGGGGGGGGGGGCTCTCAGTCCGGCTCGGCTGGTTGGTGGGAGGGGGAGCCCAGAGGAGCATGCATTGGCGCTCCTTTGGACCCCTCCTGCCTCCTCCCTGTGTGGCTGGCTCCCTGAGCTTGCCCTGCTGTGTGGCAGCAGCAGTTGCTCAAGATCGGGCCCACATCACTCGTGTCCTCACCCAAAGTCTCAGTTGTGTTCATTGGTCCAGCCTCTACTGGGAAGGAGAAGGAAGTTGAACTTTGGATAATATTGAAATAGGCCGCTTTTAGATGCGTGTGGTGAACACGCTGCATAACTTCATGCTGTGTGTAAATATCCTGCATGTAGGATTTAGACGTGACATTCTGCGCATTAAAGCCAGTCGTGCATTATTTTAAAGGCGCTAATTAAATACCTTGACATTGAGGTATTTAATTTGCGGCTTTAAAGGAACGCGCGACCGGCTTAACGTGCAAAATGTCATGTCTAAATTCCACATGTGTGATATTTACAGGCAGAGTGATTTTATGCAGCGCACATCTAAAAGCAGCCATAGTTACTGCTGATGCTCATAATGAATGCCCTTTCCCCCCGTTTAGTTAGAGGTTTCTGAAGTGTGGGCTGGGATCACAAGCGGCATGTTACCATCTCTGGATGGGGTCAAAACGTGATTGATATTTCAGATGCTCTGCATATCTTTACTGTGGGAGGCCACACAAGCAAAAATTTGGGCTCTACTGCCTTAATTGTTAACAGTGACTGAAGCTTTGGTTAAGAAATGGTGCTTTAGCAGAGAGTACAGTCAATGCAAGAATTGTTGAAAAGTTACAAAGAAAGACTGAAATAAAAAATTGCTTTAGCAAGGATTTTTGGTAGTGTAGGATGAGAAGGTCAAATATTTTATTATTGCCACTTATAGAAAGGTTACAAAACAAGTATGCTGCTGGAACAATTTCATCATGAAACACGTTCTCACTAGACTGGAGCACTTGGGCACCAGATCGGGAGGATTCTAGAGGGAAATCTTGGGTACAAAGTCATTTCGTGCTAAATGAACCTGGGAGTTTTTGCTCATGGTTCAGAATAGAATTGAAAGTTTTGCTGTTGTTGATGAATCGAGCGTTGTTTTAAAAACAGCTTCCTTTTCCTGTGAGGGCACTCTTTGAAATGCATTATTTTCTTACAAAGTTTCCAAGTTAGAACTTTAAAAGAAACAAAGTTCTCTTGCCTCTAGTCTTTCCTCCTTTGTCCAACCTAAATTGTAAGCCCCTTGGAGCAGAGACCTGTCTCTAATCATAACTGTTCAGCACCAGGCACTTTGCTGGTGTTATATAAAAATAATAATTGTGTGTGCACGCTGTGCATATATTTTTATGAACACTTGGAGGTGTGCCCCTTTGGAAACAGAAAGTACTCTGACTCTAGGAGTCCTTTGCAGGGATAAAGTGTCTTCCCTATGCTTTTCATTTAAATACAGTCAGGAAAATTGATTTTGATGGCTTAATCATTCAGCGGATGGGAGGAAGGTAAGCCAGCAGAGCCATATGTCAGCAAGCCAAGGAACTAGACAGAGAAATGGCAGAACTGGGAGCAATCATCTGAAAATTCATGAGAAACAGGAATTCAAGGAACCAAGGGACTGAAGCAAGGCAGATCTGTTGCTCATTCTTTTTAAAATGGTAAAAAGGAAATGTAGGTCATTACCTGGTAGACTGGGAGAAATGAATTCTCATGTAAGCACTTAGAAAACAATAGCAACTTGAGTGATAAGTCGTGTGCGTGCGTGCATGCATGCATATGGTATAACCTTTGTATAGCAACTTCTTTGTATCAAGAAAAAGTTTGTTATTCCAGGGCATTTGCTGTACTGGAGTGTTATGAATATAAGAAGTGCCATATTGGGTCAGATCAATCCTCCATTGAGCCCAGGACATGTCTATGACAGTGACCAACCTTGGTTGCTTGGAAGAAGTACCCGACAGGTCACAATGGGGCAGTCCGATCCCTGTTGTTCACTCCCAGCTCCCAACAGTAAGAGGTTACATTCCCCAAACCTATGTTGCAGAACCTTGTTCAATCCTTTTTTAAACCAGCTATACTAATGGCCTTGACCACATCCTCTGGCAACAAATTCTACAACTTAATTGTGTGTTGGGTAGAAAAAAAACTTTTAAAATTTGTTTTAAATCTGCTACCTGTCAGTTTCATGGGTTGTCCCCTAGTTCTAGTACTATCTGAGAGGGTGAAAAACCATTCCCTATTCACTTGTTCCACACCACTCATGATTTTATAAACTTCTATCATATCCCCTCTGTCGTCTCTTCAAGCGAAAGAGCCCCAACCTATCTAGCCTGCTGTTCCATACCCTTTATCATTTTTGCTGCCCTTATCTGTATCTTTTTCCCTTACTATATCTTTTTTGAGATGGGGTGACCGACCAGAGCTGCACACAATACTCAAATTGTGGTCGCACCATGGATTTATATAGTAACATTATGATATTTTCAGTTTTCTTCTCCATCCTTTTACGAATAATTGCTAACATTCTGGTGGGTTTTTTTAACCACAGACTCCAGGATCCTTTTCTGGAGAAACTCCTAATTTAAACCCTAATTGTGTACGTATGGTTTGGATTGTTTTTCCCTCTGTTCATCACTGATCATTTAGTTCTACTCTTTGTTTCCTATCTTTTAACCAGTTACTGATGCACAATAGGATGTTGTCTCCTATCCCATGACTTTTTTGTTTCCTCAAGAGTCTCTCATGAGAGAGCTTTTCAAACGCTTTCTGAAAATCCAGATACACTATATTGACTGGCTCCCCGTTATCCACATGCTTATTCACATCCCCTAAAAATTCCAATAGATTAGTGAGGCACGACTTCCCTTTGCCACATCCATGTTGACTCTTCCCTATCAAGCCATGCTTTTCAATATGCCCAGTAATTCTGTTTTTAATAATTGTTTCCACCATTTTGCCTGGCACTGACATCAGGCTCGCTGGCCTGTAGTTTCCAGCGTCACCTCTGGAGCCCATTTTAAATATCGGCATTACATTTGCTGCTCTCCAGTCCTTGGGTACAGTGTCAGATTTTAGTGATAGGTTGCAAATTACCAGTAGTAGATCTGCAATTTCATATTTGAGCTCCCACTGATTGACAGACAACAGGCCCTTCTCTGCCCACCCCCATTGCAAACTCTGGAACTCTGCATCCTCCTGCACTGCAAGGACTTGATCATGGCTTGCAGTGTGGATGGCCGTCAACTAAACACTCGACAGGCACTGGTTGTGTTCATTTTATCCTGGTCAGTCCTGTCAGGCTGCTCATTTTGATAGGTTTAGTTTGCTAGGGAAATGTCCTACTCCTGAAGTTGGGATTGTTAGATCCAAATGTTCACTATAGCGCACTTTCCAACATTTTGAGCAACCAAAGAGGGACAAGCCTTGGCCAATAAGGCTCTCCTCTCAGCAAATAAGCTCTTTCCCTCATACACTTACATGTGTGCACATCTCCAAGCGCATTCCAAGTGCATAAAGAGGGACAGAGGCCCTCTACTTATCATTCCACTTAGGGTAATTTCAGATGTTACAATACCATGGTCACCCACAATAAATCCCCTGTGGTGGTCATTCATACCGTAACGTCTAAAGGGATTTCCACCAGATGTTCACCCCAGTGAATACCTGGTGGGAATCACATTGACCACGCTTTCGGACCTCCGGCTGCCCAAAAGCGTGATGGGATCGGGCCCCAAGCATGGTGGGATTGGCCACGATCCGGGATGGGCCACAGGTAACATCTGTTACCTGCAGCTCAGCCAGATCATGGTCCCGGCCACAGTCTGCAATCAGGCGCAGCAACTGGATTGGCTGCTGCACCCACCTGTCTCCTGGAGGGCGGCCGGCTGGGGGCGTGGTGGGGGGCGGGGCTGTGGAGCCGCACATTGATGGGATCGGGCCCCAAGCATGGTGGGATTGGCCACGATCCGGGATGGGCCACAGGTAACATCTGTTACCTGCAGCTCAGCCAGATCGTGGTCCCGGCCACAGTCTGCAATCAGGCGCAGCAACTGGATTGGCTGCTGCACCCACCTGTCTCCTGGAGGGCGGCCGGCTGGGGGCGTGGTGGGGGGCGGGGCTGTGGAGCCGCACATTGCACCGTGCAGCCCCGCACCCTCCCCAATCCCCCTCCAGAATCAGGCCGGCACGTCTAAAGTCCGGCCGGCCTGATTTCTGACTGGGATCCGAAATGGATCCTAGTCCGTGGTTCAGCGTGGCGGGCCTCTGGGCCCGTCGCGTCTCAAATTACCCTTAGTTCCTTGTCATTTCATCATCTCCCCATTGTCCGATCAAGTGCTTTTCCTAGGAAAGAGGTGGCTGAGGCATGAATTCTGGTCCCTCTCCAGAAAGAGGGACTTTGACCCCTGAAAGAGTGGCAGTGGGATTCAGCACACAAAGAGGGACTGTTGAGTGCTATGAGCTATACTATAGTGAAGATTGTCTGTCTATAAAGAGAGAAAAAACCAAATCTAAATTCTGTAGGAGCAGCCCACTCGCTTTCTTGGTTAAAAAATACAGTTGGGTGAGCAGTGAACATTAACCTAAGAACATGTGAAGTGCCAGAATGGATCGGAACTGTGGCTGGTCAGTGCTAGTTGCTTGAGAAGAAAGTGCGAGAAATCTGTGCTCATTTCTTCATAGTCTGTAATTAGTTTTGCCCTGAAGCATCGGGAGTTACATCAGCATGGGAACTCTTGATTATCTTAATCTATTATAACCCTGGAATGCAAACTGATGTAAATCAATGAAATCTGTAGAGGCTGTTAAACTAGCAATGATTTTGTGAGTGGAAGGAGTAGGCTGCCCGATCCCCCTGTGTGGAGTCTGCACCCTTTCTACCTCATGGAACTGTGCTTTGTCAGGGCAGTTAGTCTGTTACTGTGCAGGTGATTCTCATGTTTCTTTGCTAGCTTGGGAAAGCAAGGGGAGATTTTCCTGGCCTTCTGTGGCCCTACAGAAATTGCACAGCTCAAGTAGCCAAGTAATGTGGACTTTGTGTGAAGATGAGCATTTACTTCCAACTAAGTAAGTATCTCCAGATTTACAAGATGACAAGATGAGCTTATTTAACTTAAATTAGTGAAGTGTAAAACAATGCACTTGTTGGGAGAGAAGTAATGTCCTTTGTACAGGAACCCACTGCAGTCCATTGATACTTAGGGCTGTAACTTGGTCCTTGGTTTTCTTTGGAATTTACTGAGGACTGGTGCATTCAGCCTCAGTTTGCCAAGTTCCGAGGAAGGGACGTGAAACTTTAGAACTTGGAAAAACCTTGGTCGAGTGCAGGAAGCGTGGGCAGAGGGCTGTGGGTGCAGGGAAGCAGGCAGCAGAGGGCCAGGTAAGGGGAGTAGACAGCGGTGGCAGGGGAACAGGATGCAGAGAAGAGGGCTAACGGGAGCATGCTGAGAATGTAATCATTGTATGCTACATGATGTCTGGGAACAAGCTGGACTACATTTCCTAGCATGCACAAAGACAGCTTTAGGAGCATGCTCAGAAGACAAACCTCCCTCCCTCAGAAGTTAAATGCACAGTGGCAGAGTCCAGAGACAGCAATGTGCCTGGCTCCCTGCAGCCTTTGGTGAGTGCCCCCCTTCCCTGGCCTGATTAGCTTTCTTCCCTGCATCCTGATCCCCTGCCACTGCTGCCTACTTCCCTTCCTCACCCCCCGTGCTTCCCTCTGCCGGCCCAAACACTCAAGACCAGTGCTCGGAACATCAGGGAATACTCACAAAATTATTATTATTATTATTATTATTATTATTATTGTTCAGACCCGCACTCTTGATACTAACCTGTCCTGGGAATGAGGTAGTTTGTTTTGGAGCTCTCAGGACTAAAAAATAAATGTTGTTACTTGGCAGTGCTTGCTGTGTGTTGGACTGCTGATGCACATCCCTACCAGTGAAGACCACAGATCAGCGAGTCCCAAATTTTGGACCATTGGCAACTCTGAAAATTTCTTGAAAATGGCCACTCATCTGCTAGAGTTTGCCATGGATCTGAATGCTCTTGTGGGCTGGCGGCAGTGGCTGAACAAGGTGGGCATCTGCTGAATTCGGAGAGCTGTGATAATAATAGGGACTGAAGGGACAAGTATAATGTATGTGCGGGTTGTAGGGAAACTGGTGGGGACTGCAGCCTGCTTTTCCATAGCCAGAACCAGTTCCATGAACCAGAGTGTTTTTAAATGAAACGCATCCACACATGGCCCCCCACTGTTCATGCGGCCACCTGCTCATTTGAAGTTGGTGCTTCAAAAAAACAACAACCCTCAGTTGTGGACTCCATCCCATGGTACTATGGGTCGTCAGTGGTCCATGAACCGCAGTCTGGCAACGACTGTTGTAGCTTTATGCCCCAATGTATCCTTTAACAGTGCCCACACATGAAAAGCCATGAGTGTACTTTGCTATTAGCGCTGTTTTAACTTAACTCAGTCTGTTTCCCCAGCTAGTAAAAAATAAAAGAAATATTTAGCTGATAAAAGCCTGGTGGAAACACATTTGTAATGATATTCTGTATCACTCTTGCTTGTAATTAGAGCTAATCATATCCCATATAGCTTGCCATGTAAATCCACTTAAGGCACCTTTGCAGAAGCTAATGAATACCTGCCCTTTCTCTAAGTATTCCCCCCCCCCCCAACTTGCGTGCTGAAAGCTAATTGAAAGTGTTTCCAGATCTGTTATTTGTGATCATCTATCTGTAGGGAATTATTGCTGAGTGGGTAAGAGGAATTGCTGTAGCAAATTCTAGGAGAGAACTGTAAAAGGAAAACTCTGAGTCCTTAGTTCAGGAGTAGGACACTGCTGGCTCTGACTCATGGCTTATTTTTTGTTTGACCTGTTTCCAGTTCTTGGATCTGAGACCCAGGAATCCAGTCCCTGCCCGCTACGACTACAGGGGTGAGGTCAGCGGGAGGGCGCAGCGATGAAGACATGCACTCAAGGATAGGGAATGGATACATGGTATAGATCCATGATCTGGACCCCTCCCCCATGTGTGCGTTGGGTTCCAAAATGTTACTCTAGACTTAAGTGTATGCCAAGTTCTCATTCTCTGTAAGAATCATCATTGCCCATCACCCACTCTCACTTGTTTGTTCAGTTTCACCCCCCCGCCCCAGAGCCCAGCACAACTTCTCTCCCTGTATAGTCAGCACTTAAATGTGGTGTGTGCTCTTACCATTCAGGAGTGTGTCCCGAGTACAGAAGTGTTCTCTGTGCTCCCGCATGACAAGAATGTACTTAGCTTAGCGCAGCCCATCAGTATCAATATGCAACTTATTTGTCCAGGTGCACAAAGGAGTTGCATGCCCAGAAGGATTGCACCCCCAGTGCCAGATCCAGGGAAGTTTGGTTCCTGTGTGAAAGGGTGAGGGCCACTTCCTAAAACAGGAGTCTTTGATGGTTAACACTGTTAAAGGAAAGGTTAATATGTGTCCCCTTTGGCAGGGGCACTGCTTCTTTTCTGTCAGTCTGCCACAAGGCCCTAGTGGTGCATGGGGATGACTCCTTCTCTCAGTCCTGAGGGCTGGGGATTGTATCCTTCCTCCCACATCATCCCCCACAGGAAGTTCATCTCAACCTGTTGTTGGCCTGCTGAGTAGGGGTGATGAGAAACCATTCTGCTCTTGTCCTGCTTCCACTACCCCTCCAAAGGCATTCCTGGCTGCTCCTGGCTCCGGCAATATCAGAAAGAGCCACCATGTCTCACCTATGCCAAGGCATGGCACAAGTGGCCAGTTAAAGGGCAACGACGGCCAAACTAGCACCAAATGCCGCACAGTGCACACGCATGCTGCAGAGGAGAGGCTACTGTGGGGACATGTATCCAGAACTGTCCTTTTCACTGCAGGGAGGTGCCCTAAAAACAGGGCAGATGTTGCCCCCGTAACTGTTTATCCTCCAGTATGCACAGTGACCATCCCTCCAGTGATATGACTAGGAGTAGTTATTGGGGGGAGAGTGAGGGACATGTTCCCCACAAAGCTAGAGATCGATGTGAGGGATGGCAATAGCTTAATCCCCTGCTAAATTTGCACTTGGAAAGAGCTGGGACTTCATTCTCCCACTCAGTGGAACATGGGTGAGTGTGGGAGCGCCACCTCACAGTCACGTTCCCTGGTCTCAGTTGCCATCCCCACTGGGAAATGAATCTTCAACTGATGCTCTCATCGCTAGGAGGAGAGTCCGAGCTGCCGAGACTTGGTGTGTAAGGGGGGGGGGCTTAATCCCTCCTCCAGTTGTTTCTCGCTGTCCTTTGCAAAGTTCAGGGGAATGTTGTCACTGCATGCCCCCCCCCCCCCACTTCAGACACACACTAACCTAAACCTAGACCATCAGCTACATGGTCCTACCTTCCTGGCCCGGGTCCCTCTCATACACCTCTCTCTCTCTCTCTATATATATATATATGTATATAATTATCTAGCCACCACTAGGGGCTAGATAGTTCAAGGCAGGACCACTTTCCATTCTAAACACTGAAATTTAAAAGCTCCTTTTTGAATAATTGGCTTGAGCTTTTTTTTCTTTCTTTCTAAAATCTGATTGTGTGTTCTCATTTGGTGGAATGGTAGGGGCTAGATAATTTGAAGCAGATCCATCATGGTGATGAAACGTTATAAGGATTTAAAAGTTAATTGGTAACTGGTCAATTTCAAAACATCCTGACCTTTTGTTGTGGTTCATATCTTCCTTGCCTTCGTGAGTTGAGCCTCAAAACTCAGGCATGTAGCCTGAGATGTTGATGAAGTGCTGTTGTGAGCTGATGGTGTTTAGTGAAGGCAATGAAGAGTTAATAAACATTAGAAATTTAGTTATAGCGCATGTGGAGTTGAGTGGACACTGACTGCAGCTTGGTTACAAAGCAGTGTAAATAGTTACCTGATCAGTTGACCTGCCCAGCCCCCGCATCAACAGGACCCCACCACATAACATGAAAACTTGGTGGTTCATGGGCAAGTGAAGCTGCTGCAGCCATTCCGCCTACTCTCAGCAGGGAACCCAGAGGGTGGGAGAGGACGGACAGGGGACAGCGGATCCAGGCAACTGCCGTGGTGTGCAGGGCTTGCTGCCAGATAAGAGTACCAGGCAGCAACACACAAAACATTGGGGCATATCGCACAACCCACAGACAGATGAGGAGCACAAGGGGACATTTAAGGCAGAGGGAGGCCAATGGGACAGCAGTTGAAAAAGCCAAGCACCAAGCCCCCCCCCCGGCCAGGCTTACATTCCCTCTGTACCAACCACATGCCCCACACAGCAGAGTCCAGGGCAAACAGTGGCAGTTCACGGGGCCCCATTCCAAGGGGCATCATGGCTGCTGGGGTGGAGGACCTGAACCCTGTGCCACAAACAGGAACACTCACACAGGTGACTCACAGTGTGATGTCTGGGGGTGGGGGTGGGGCAGTTGTAGCAGAGGGACTAGGGTGGTGCAGTCCAAGGGCAAAGTCAAGCACAAGAATGCATGAGACGGAGAGGGGCCCAGAGTCACTGAGCATTATTTATTTATATATTTATTTATTATAAGCATTTTTTAGCTGCCCCCTCATGCCCACAACATCTCGGGGCGGCTTGCAACACCCAACAACACAATAAAATTCCATAAAATCAATATTAAAAATACAACTTCATCAAAACATTTTAAAATATCATCCCATCCCCCCTCCAAAAACTACCCCACCCTCCCCTTCTCCCCTCCGAAGGCCTGGGCGAACAGCTAGGTCTTGCAGGTTCGACGAAATGCCAGCAGACCTGGGACCAGGCGGGATTCCTCCTGGAGGGAGTTCCAGAGCCGCACCCGGTCACCGAGAATGCCCTCTCCATTGTGGCCCCCCGTCTCACATGGGGGACCTCCAAAAACACACCCTCAGTGGACCGAAGGGATCGCTCCGAGGCATGGAGGGCGAGGCGGTCCCTGAGGTATGAGGGGCCCAGACTGTGTAGGGCTTTATAGATCCAGACGCAGACCCGGGTCCAACACCACCCCCAGACTCCAAACCTACTGAGCTACAGGAGGACAGACCCCCACCACCACCACCACAAGGGGAGCCAGAACATCCCCCGCCCTACCCACCACTATCACCTCCGTCTTATCGGGATTTAGTTTTAGTCTGCTCTGCCACATCCAATCCACCAGGACCTCCAAACATTGGGAAAGTAATGAGACAGCAGGACCTGGGTCAGTTGAAAATGAGAGGTACAGCTGAGTATCATCAGCATATTGGTGACATCGCACTCTGAACCCTCTCACGATCTCCCCCAGGGGCTGCATATACACATTAAATAATAGCGGAGACAAGATCGAACCCTGCGGAATGCCACAGGATAAGGCCCGGGGGCTTGATGTTTCAGTCCCCAGCACCACCCGCTGGCTTCTCCCCGAGAGGAATGAGCGGAACCACCCAAGGACAGTCCCGTCCAGTCCCCCCAGGACTCGCAGTCATCTCAGCAGCAGCCCATGGTCCACGGTGTCAAATGCGGCTGAAAGATCTAGCAGGATCAGAAATGTTGAACATCTTGTGTCCATCTCCCAGTGGAGATCGTCCACCAAAGCCACCAACGCTGTCTCAGTACCATAGCCGGGGCGGAACTCAGACTGAAAAGGGTCAAGGAAACCGATGCTATCCAAATGCGCCTGGAGCTGCAGTGCCACTGCCCATTCAATAACCTTCCCTAAAAAGGGAAGATTAGAGATGGATCAGTAGCTGGTTAGTGCGTCCACATCCAAAGATGGCTTCTTCAGCAAGGGGCACACCACAGCCTCCTTGAGACTGGGTGACAACCTCCCCTGCTGGAGGGACGCATTCACTACCCTCGCCAGCACCGTCCCCAACGTCTCCTTGGAGACTTTCACCAACCAGGACGGGCACGGATCTAATTCACAACTAGTGGCTCTAACAGACCCCAGGACATTCACCGCATCGGCTGGTGTCACTTCCTGAAACTCATCTCAGAAAGATCAACCAGGCGGCGCCTACATAACCTCATGCTCCTCACCCACTGCTTCCAATCTGGTGTCAAAGTTTCTCTGGATCTGAGCAATCTTGTCTGCAAAGTAGGTGGCAAACCCCTCACAGCGGGCCTGGGACAAGTCCCCATCCAGGCGGAGGGAGGCTGGACTGACCAGCCCTTGCACCACCCGGAACAGTCACTGGATGTGACTTTGCAGATGCTATGAGGGCAGTAAAGAACTCCTTCTTTGCTGTCATCACAGCCTCAACATAGGATTGCAAATGGGTCCTATGGAGAAGTTGGTCAGATTCAGAACGAGTCCGACGCCAGCGTCACTCTAGTCTCCTGCCTACCTGTTTCATACACCACAGCCCCTCAGTAAACCAAGGGGCCCTGTGGTGACGAGACAGAGGGAGAAGATGTCTTGGAGCCACTCTGTCAATTGCACACACACCCCCAGCAAGATATTCCAGTGCTGGACAAGCTTATCGACAGAGTGGCTCTCTGGGTCTAAGGTTAACTCCCTCAAAGCCTCCTGGAACCGCTGCGGTTCCATCATCTTCCGAGGGTGGACCAACCTAACTGGTCCATTCCCCTTCTGGAGGAGGTGCGTGGAGAGGTTGGCCTGTAGGAGATAATAATCCATCCATGACAAGGGCATGACCCTCACATCCCCCACTAATGGATCACCCGCCTCAAGGCCAGAACAAAAGATCAGGTCAAGAGTATGCCCCCCCACATGGGTCGGGCAGTTGTCCACTTGGGACAAGTTCATGGTTGCCATGGCGGCCATGAACTCACGCTACGCTCCTACAAGGCCGGCATCAGTATGGGCGTTGAAGTCCCCCAGGACCAAGGTCCTGGAGGAGTTCAGCGCCACCTCTGAGGCCAGCTCTGCTAGAGCGGCAAGGGATGCTGCCGAACAGGAAGGGGCCCGGTATACCAGCAGCACCCCAAGCTTGCTCCCAGCCAAATCAAACACCATATGGAGGGCTTCAGTACCTGAAATCTCCCGAACTGTATATCTCCTAACTGGCCATCCTTCTAAAAATAATAGCTACACTTCCCCCCCGGCCCCCCGTGCGGGACTGGTGCTGTACAGCATACCCGGCCAGAATGAGGTCTGCTAAAGCTGGTCCTGCTTCCTTGTCCAGCCAGGTTTCTATGATACACGCAAGGTCCACTACCCCATCCAGGATCAAATCCTGGATCACTGGGGCCTTATTGGCTACGGACCTTGTATTCAACAGCAGCAGCCCTTTACAGGCGGACCTTATGTAAATCGTTTATTTCCGGCACTAGCTTATCGCCATGGCCAATAAAGTACAAATAAGTATACAAAATACAAAAAAATAAAATAATACAAAAATATAATAACAATTAATTCAAGGAGACATATTGCAGATACGAGTACAAGAGATTCAAAGCACCACAAACAAAATAACAATCAGCTTAACCCAGCAAAGTATTCTATAGGCTAAGAGCCTAATGGATAATTTAATCCACTGAATTACAAGTCCAATACCCAGTCCTCCAGATGCCTCAGTAGAAGTTTAGCACAAACTTTCCCCATAATGGGGAGGAGGCTAATAGGTCGGTAACACCCGGGATTCATTGGGTCTCCTTTTTTGAAAATAGGGACTATAATGCTCACCCCCCAAGTTCGTGGTACCTTTTTATCGACATTAATCCGCGTAAAATATCTCGCTAATAGAGGGGTTCACCAAGAAGGGGCAGCCTGCAAAACCTCGGCTATGAGGTAGTCATGACCAGGGGCTTTTGCTTTTTTCAGTGACCTAATCACCTCCAGCACATCCTCTTCCTTCACCCGTGGGTCAAAGCTCTTACCCATTAATTTGTGTTGGTGTACGGGGAGTGTATAATCTGTCCTCGGGGCATTAGAATACAATGCCCCAAAGAAACTTACCCAACTATCAGCCAAATAGGGCCTTCTTTTTTAACAGATTTAGGCTGCAATCTTTGATTTATTAAGGCCCAGAAGAGCTGTGAATCTTTCTGGGATGCTGCTAACCTCACCCTCGCCCATATCAAATTTGTGGCATGCGCCTTCTTACACTTAATCAGAGCTTTATAAGTCCTCCTGGCTTCCAAAAAAATCATTTTTTGATTGCTCCATATTTGTATAAATCCATAGAGCTCTCAAATGGACCAGGTGGCGTTTTGATTTCTTGCATTCCGCGTCATACCACACATTCATATAGGATCTACTTTCTTTCCATTCCCTGGAAAGAACTTCTCTTTCTAAGGTGGAGACCATCATATCATAATTTAAATTAAGTTTGTCAATATCCCCTTCACCAGCCCCAGTCATCTCCTCTCTCACTTGTAACCACATAGGATCCCAAAGCATACCCATTCGTTTTACTAATACTGCATTTGTCCACTTTACTCTGGTTCTTAGTTCACCCCCATTGTGCTCTAGGGGTGCAGTGGCACGTCTCAGTT
>QEPC01011914.1:419878-431894 GCA_003113815.1 Sphenodon punctatus | reverse complement strand
AGACGCTATGAGGACAGCAAGGAACTCCTTCCTCGCCGTCCTCACAGCCTCAACATAGGACCGCAAATGGGCCCTATGGAGAAGACGGTCGGAGTCAGATCGAGTCCGATGCCAGCGTCGCTCTAGCCTCCTGCCTACGCGCTTCATACACTGCAGCCCCCCAGTAAACCAAGGGGCCCTGTGGTGACGAAACTGAGGCAGAGGGCATCTCGGAGCCACCCTGTCAATGGCCTCCTCCAGCAAGCTGTTCCAAAGCTGGACTAGCTCATCCACAGAGTGACCGTCCAAGTCCAAGGTTAACTCCCTCAGGACCTCTTGGAACTGCTGGGGTTCCATCAGCTTCCGAGGGCTGTGAGAGCTGAGATATTTCTAGAAATCTCTTCAGTAGAGTCCCAGCTTGGCATAATCCCAGAGCTCAGGGGTCTAACCTTCATCAAAATAGCCGTATAATTTCTACTATTGGCACACGACCACCTATTAGGGAAGCCTGGCTTATTACTAAAGCCTTGCTTACAAAAAACCCCTTTTCCCGCTTCCCCTATATGTTGGTCCTGGGTTAAAGGGTTATTGCTTAATACATCAATTTGTGACTCATCACTTGGCTTGAGTCGATCTAGCTTCCCCAATAGGGTTTCCAATTGACCTTTCATCCCCACCAATGTACTTCCAATATCTGCAATGTTCTTAAATAAGAGTGCTATGGTCTTTGCAATCAGGTGGCATTGATAATTCAATGCATCTCCAGACGTCTGGTCGCATGAGGGCCTAGCTTGGTCGTCTCTTAACTCAAAAGAGTTGTTTGAAGCACCCTTATCTCCACTTCCCATAGGAGAGGGGAGCACCATACACTCCAAATCCCCCATCTCCCCCAAGCCCTGGAAGTGATTTGATGGTTCCAGGGAGGGGGTATAACAACTTGAGTTACCTACTTTTACGTGTTTGGTTTTGGGGGTTCCCGCCGGCAGTGGGGAAGCTGACTGCTGCTGTCTCTTTCTCTCATGCCTCACAGCTACTGATGGAAAAAGGAAATTGGCAACACAGAGCTTCCCCGCCCTGCCCGGCCAATGCCTAAGGCCATGTGCTCAAGGACACGCCCTTGCGCACGCAGCCCTTAGGCGTGCACGCCCGAGGCACTCATGCCTCAGTCTGAGTGGTGCTTTATTGATGCTTGAATATGCTGGCCACGCCCCTGCCTCAGCTGTCACTCTCTGCCCCTGCTCAGTCTCAGATGGTGCTCTGCTCCAGGTCTCGGCTCTCTCCCTCCGTAACTTCTTGACCACAGGGCAGTCGGCTCGCGGGAACCCAGCCCGCACCCTCAGCTTTCCCTCGGGCCACTTCTCCAACAGGCGGACCTTAGACCCTGATCCTCTCTCACCCTTAGTGGGAGCGGGTGACTCTCTTAACCTCCACCAGGAACCTTGTTCCGCAGTTAGGTCATGGCTGTAATGGAGCACCCTCAGCATACTCTGTCCGTGCAAACATTCCTCTCAGGTACCCTCGAGCCCGCATATGTCAATCCACCATGAAGTTCAGGACAACGGGATCCCCATTGGCCAAAGTGACCTGGACATCTATCTAGCTCAAAATTCCCCAATAGGACTGCCATCTCTGCAGCCTTGGGTGCCCCGGTCAGGTATGGACCTTCAGCTGGGGGTGTGAGAAAATGCAGCTCATGCAGGCATTCCTCACACTCCAGCTGCTTCCTCCTATAACCCCAGGCTCTCAGCATGATGGTGGCAAAGGTGACTGGGATTGGGAGAATGCTGGCAAAGGTGATTGTGCCCCCCCTTCCAGAAGGCACAAGCCAAACTCCACCAGATGACAGGTGTTCTGCAGAGTGGCAATCTCCCTTGCATCCTATGGTAGCACTATTCCCACCAGAGGTCCATCCCTAGTGGGCCCCAGAACCCCAACTTGCTCACTCTCTGCTGACACACAATGTCCAAAAAGTGACGGGCTCCACGACAGAAGGTCATAGCCATCAAGTGTGGACAAGGGATTTGCCAGAAGCCGTTGAATATCGTCTCTAAACCACAGTTCACTCCAAACCAATGTTGCACAGACATCCCACAACACAGGACACCCCCCACCCCCCGGCTGCATGTTGGGGGACTATGGATTTGGGATGTGTCAGAAATATAAAAGACACAGCTAACTATGACTGTCTAGTGCTGATTACTGGTGGATCTGAGCAAAAGAGGTGCCTGCAACCATATGTCTCCATGTCTCAAGCCCAATACATAAGTGAACCAGCTCCACCCCCACAGGAATGCTGGGACCCTTCCTTATCACAGGCACTAACCATGGCCCCTCATTGCTATTGGAACACCGTGCCAAGTAAGGGGAGGGGGGGGGGGACATGCAGCCACAGGAATAGGCATCAGAACCCCCTCTCCAGCTGAGGAGAGGAGAATATATGGGGAGGAGTCTCGCATTTTAAGTTGCAAGAGGAGTGTTGGATTTAAAGTTCCAATGGTCCTTCATTCAACAAGCTGGACCAGGGGGACAAATTTGCAAGGGCGCGGAGTGCTTGTCGGAGAGGAGGCTCAGCACTAGTTGGGGATACAGCCTCATGCAGGGCAGTTTGGTTTGGGCAGTGATCTGGGTGTGGTCCAGGGAGGCTTGTCCCCAAAGTATCACCTTAGTCTGGTCTGACCAGTTTCTGGGAAGCAGCAGCAGATGCCTGTCCTTGTATAGCGAGCTGCAGGTGGTTGAAGCGGCTGTGGCAGACGCAGTACCCTACACACGTCCTCAGCCTGCCAGTTCCGCCTTGTGGGGAAAGTGGGAGAGGGGTGTAATGGTTTCAGCCCTTCCTCCTGGCTCACCCCCCCCCCCCCGATGGAGACAGACTGACCTGCCCAGCAGGACAATAAGGTAAACAAACACTGGGAAACAAAGATTCATTAATTCTTCCTTTATAACAGAAATGTCACTAGCTCCTCTGCTTTTTCCTCAGAGAATCAAAGACAAAGAAGTGCTTTGTATCCACTTTTTCTTGAACACATTGTTTTCAAAATATTGTATAGTCAGAAATTCACATTATTTCTTTCCTCACATCACAAAAAGCTTGGACATTTCCTAAAACAACAAAACCTTGCGGCTTTAAAAAACATTAAAGCCAGGAGCAATTCTAAACAAAATTTACATTTAATTTTTAAACAAAATAGAGTTTAACAAAACTTAAATGCCGAAACACATGAAAATTAATTACCCTTCATTATCTACACTGCATAACATCAACATTAATATACCATAGGTACTTAATTCATTACCGTACCGTATTTACCGTATGTGCTTATTTTGTGGATTATTTGCCACTAATTACAGTATGATATTATTTCTTTAAAGGTAATTTATTTATTATTGTCACCTATGAAATTTTTTTACAAAGCCTTAACTCTGTCCTTTACATTTATAGAAATTCTATAAACTTTATAAAATTAAATTCTATAGACTTTATAAAATTTAAGGAGATATAAAATCCCTCCTCTACATGGAGGGAGCTTAAGGAATTGCTTTTCGGCTTAAGGGGAAAATATCCTCTCATTGGATTTATACTAGCTGAGGACTTTAATGCCTGCATGGGTAGAGAAGTGAATGAGAGCACTTCTTGGGCTGCGGATGAGCAGTGCCCTGTATATTTCTTGTCATTTATATATTTCTCATCACCATAGGGCCTCTTGGTTTACTGAGGGGCTGCGGTGTATGAAGCAGGAAGGTAGGTGACTAGAGCAATGCTGGCATCGGACTCGCGCTGAATCTGACCAACTTCTCCATAGGACCCATTTGCAGTCCTACATTGAGGCTGTGAGGGTCGCAAAGAAAGAATTCTTTGCCACCCTCATAGCGTCTGCAAAGTCGCGTCCAGCGGAGCTGTTCCGGGTGGTGCGGGGTCTGGTCAGTCCGGCCTCCCTCCGCCTGGACGGGGACTTGTCCCAGGCCCTCTGTGAGGAGTTTGCAATCTACTTTGCAGACAAGATCACTCAGATCCAGAGCAACTTTGACACTGGATTAGGAACAGTAGAAATGGAGCATGAGGTGATGGAGGCCCCATCTGGTCCATCTTTCTGGAAGTGACACCAGCCAATGCGGTAGATGTCCTGGGGTCTGTCAGAGCCACTAGTTATGAATTACATTCCTTGCCCATCCTACTTGGTGAATGCCTCCAGGGAGACGTTGGGGACGGTGCTGGCGGGGGTAATCAATGCGTCCCTTCGACAGGGGAGATTGCCCCCGGTCTCAAGGAGGCTGTGGTGCGTCCCCTGTTATTTTTGGATGTGGACGCACTCGCCAGCTACTGGCCTGTCTCTACCCTTCCCTTTTTAGGGAAGGTTATTGAATGGGCAGTGGTTTGGCAGCTCCAGGCTCATCTTGATAGCATCGGTTTCCTTGACCCATTTCAATCAAGGTTTCGCTTCGGCTATGGCACAGAGACAGCGTTGGTGGCCTTGGTGGACAATCTCCGCCGGGAGATGGATGCAGGACATTCTACACTTCTGGTCCTGCTAGATCTCTTGGCTGCGTTTGACACAGTGGACCATGGGCTGCTGGTGAGATGGTTGCGTGACCTGGGGGGTCTGGATGGGACTGTCCTTGGATGGTTCCAGTCATTCCTCTCGGGAAGGACCCAGCGGATTGTCCTGGGGGCAGAGACTTCTAGCCCATGGGCCCTGGACTGTGGTGTTCTGCAAGGTTCAATCTCCATTATTATTTAATGTGCATATGCAGCCCCTGGGGGAGATCGTGAGAAGGTTTGGTGTGCGCTGCCACCAATATGCTGATGACACCCAGCTTTACCTCTCCTTTTCAAATGACCCAGGTCCTGCTGTCTCTGTGCTGTCCCAGTGTTTGGAGGCTGTTGTGAAGTGGTTATGGCAGAGCAGACTGAGGCTCAATCCTGATAAGACGGAGGTGATGGTGGTGGGTAGAGCAGAGGAGGTGTTGGCCCCCCTTGTGGAGGGGGTGCACCCCGCTGTGGCTCAAGAGGTGCAGAGCCTGGGGATGTTATTGGATTCGGGTCTCTGCCTGGATCAACAGGTGGAGGTGGCGGCAAAGGCAGTTTTCCGCCAGCTGTATCTGGTGTGGAGGTTGCGCCCATACATCTCCGGATCTGACCTGGCCACTTTGATTCATGCCTTCATCACCTCGAGGCTGGACTACTGTAACGCACTTTACGTGGGGCTTCCCTTGATGCTGGACCAGAGGTTGCAGCTAGTGCAGAATGCGGCGGCCTGTCTCTTAACAGGGATGGGTCAACGTGAACACGTGAAACCTGTGCTCCGTGCGCTGCACTGGCTGCCTATAACGTACCGAGACAGATTCAAGGTGTTGACATTGATCTATAAAGCCCTGTACGGTCTTGGCCTCTGATATCTCAGGGACCGCCTCGCCTTCCGCAATTCAGGGCAACCCCTTCGGTCCACCAGGAGTGCTTTCTTGGAGGTCCCCCGCATAAGGCGGGGGGCCACAATTGAGAGGGCGTCCTCGGTGGCAGGGCCGTGGTTGTGGAACTCCCTCCCGGAGGAAGCTTGCCTGGCCCCAAGTCTGCTGGCCTTTCAGCGGGCCTGTAAGACGTGGTTGTTTTCCCAGGCCTTCGGGGGTGGGGAGGGAGGGTTAAATTAGGATAAATGGGGTTTTAAACTTGTTGAATACTGTAATTTTAAAAGGTGATTTTAAAGTGTTTTAGTGTATATTGGAAGCCACCCCGAGATGCCGTTCGCATGAGGGGGTGGCATATAAATATAACAAATAAATAAATATTAAATAAATAAATATTTGGGTTCATTTAGGTCTTCTAGGATAAACTGTCAAATAAACAGGGTGACGAGCTAGGGCGACTTGCAGAATTAGTAGGATTGACATTCCTCAATGGTAATACACCAGGCAATGTATATGGGGAATATACTTTTATAGGAATGCATGGAATGAGTATAATTGATTATATCCTCATCTCTGATGAGGTACTTCCTCTTGTCAAAGATTTTTCAATACAGGTGGTGGTTGATTCCGATCATCAACCCTTGGTCTTGGAGTTAGTTCCCCCAGTTTTTGCTCCTCCTATGGAATTACGGTCAACCCCTAGTAGGACAGAGCAAGATGTACCTATCGAATACTGTGTTAAATGGGACACTCAGCTAAATGATACAATAATACAGTTACTGTCTTCTGTGCAATTTAAGGTACTTAAAGATGCAATTCTTAATAGGAGCACTCCAATCTTGAACTATTTTAATGGGATAGTTGAGGCTCTTCGTCCCCATTTGACAACAACTTCCAGTTGTAGGAAAGGAACCATTGGAGCAGGACAATGAGGGGGGTGGTTTGTTAGGGAGTGTAGACTAGCAAAACCCCGTCTTAAACAACAGGCCCAATTACTAAAAGGGAATAGGAAGAACACAGACCCTGCTATTTATCTACAAGCCAAAAGGGATTAGAAGGCTCTGCTCCAGTGTAAGAAACAGACTCATCGTAAAGATCCACGGCTGGCCTTGGAAGTAGCTGCCCGCGAGAACAATCCTGTGGGCTTTTGGAAGTTGATAGATTAATCTAGATCCTTGGCCACACCTATGACTGAGGTAGTTATCCCAGACAGTCTATGGGAGGAGCATTTTCGTACTCTCTTTTCCCCAATTTCATTATCAACAGTGGAGCTAGAGCTACCCCCTATTGAGAATTGCCCAGGTTGACGAGCTGGAGCCATTAATATTACAATTAAAACTGAATAAAGCTCTGGGTATAGACTTTATACTAGCAGACATACTCGGAGCTAATGTGCCTTGGTGGGGTAAGGTGCTGGCCACCTTATTTACTACAGTTAACGAGACTGAGATTATCCCCTCTGAATGGTACCAAAATATTGTAGTCCCTATATTTTAGAAGGGGAATGCCAATGACCTGGCTAACTACAGGCCTATTAGCCTGTTGTGTGTGATAGGGAAGCTTTATACAAAGTACCTTCTCCAGATATTGCAGGCATGGGCTGAGCGTGAAAGATTGATAAGGCAAGAACAAGCTGGTTTCCATAAAGGGAGATCTACGCTTGACCATGTATTTGTATTAAATCAACTAATTTCCAAATATGTGAGGTCCAGGCCAGGTTCATCATTGTATATCTGTTTTATAGACCTTAAAACAGCACTTGACTCAATAAACACAGAACGTCTATGGTATAAGCTGGCGAAAATGAACATTGACTGCAGATTGTTATATCTAATTGTAACTCTTCATAGAGGGACTAGCTTACAAGTGTGCATGGGATATCAGGGTGCTCTTTCAGCCATGGTGCCAACAATGAGAGAAGTAAGGCAGGGATGTTTACTTGCGCCATCACTTTTTAATATCTATATTAACGATGCCATAAAAGCGACGAGGGACCCTTTGTTTCATCCAGTTATGGTGGGCGCTTCACCAATATCAGTCTTACTCTATGCTGATGATACCATTTTGGTATCACATATATTAATTGGACTTAAAAGACTGATGGATAGATTCTCCTGTTTTTGTAGTGCTGAGCAGCTAGAGATAAATTAAACTAAAACTAAAGTAATGGTAGCTGGAAATTCACGCTCTAAGCATCAGACGCGCATGAATGCACATTCAGTCTAACAAGTCTCTTCTTATAAGTATTTGGGCATGATATTTTCCCGATCAGCTTTGTGGTGTGCTCGTCATAAAGTAGCATACACCCAGGCTGATTCCACTTGTAAAGGGATTATTAGTTTTTACTTCTCGAGGGGTGGTAAAATTGTTCTCGCAGCAGTCACAATTTTTAAGGCTAAGGTCCCACCCCAACTGTTATAGGAATTGCTGTCTGGGGTCTGTCCCTTATTTTAAAGAACTTGAGGGTATCCAAAATAGATTTCTTAGAACCATCCTTAATGTCCCCCAAAATACCCCAATTGCCCCGATTTGAACTGAGAACCCCTTCAATGGCCTCTCTGGCCAAATTGTCTATTCTGAAATATTGAACTCATTTAAATTCATACGAGCATGATACTTTTGCTCACCTTGCATTTTCCCTTTCAGTCCCTGGGAAAAAGGCATAGCTTTGTTACTGACTCAACTGGGCTTTTATAAGGAGTACCTGATTGATATGCCCTATCTCAAAGCAATTAGCTTAATTAAAAGACTTATTAAAGACTAAGAACTGCAAACACTCAGGCAGCGGTTGCCTCTCAAAAGATATCGGGGATCTATTAAAAAAATGTAAATCTGGCCAAATGGTGCATCCTATTTATCATCAGTGACAAGATGGGCACATAGGATTGCATTTACTTTGGCAAGATTTTGTATGTTCCCCTCAGCAGTGCTAGAGACTAAGGTGCCTTATGCCCTTAGATATTGCAAATTCTGTACCCATCTAATGGCTGAATCCATGGTTCATATTCTATTTGACTGCTCTCTGTACAAAACAGCGTGGGAATCAATTCTTGAACCAGTTCTGCTGAATGTAAAACTATGTGGTCAACATGAAGCCTTTTGGTACCTCTTGAGTGACAATGATTCTATGGTCTCTATCCAGGTGGCAAATTTTCGTGCCCTAGCCATACATATTAGGAAAGCAGCCTTAGGAAAATTAGTAACAAGAAATGTATTGCTCTGTTGGGTTGCTTCACAGTGATTTTGTATGTGATGTTCTGCTGTGTCATTTGTAATGATTTGCATGTTTTTATTTTGCTTGTTCATTTTAAATTTTGTTTATTTGTATTAATTCTTGTGTCGGCAATGCTATCACAATAAACTTCTGAACTGAATTGAATTGATCTGGAGAAGGGAGTAAAAAGTTAGGTGATCGGATTTGCAGATGACACAAAGGTATTCAAGGTAGTTAAAATCTCAGCAGACTGTGAAGAATTGCAGGAGGATTTTGTGAGACTGGGTGACTGGGCATCTAAGTGGCAGATAAAATTTAATGTGGACAAGTGCAAAGTGACGTACATAGGGGAAAATAACCCCAACTATATGTATACAATTCTTGGTTCTAAATTAGGAGTTATCACTCAGGAAAAGGATCTTGGAGTCATTGTGGACAATACACTGAAATCCTCAGCTCAGTCTACAGCGGTGGTCAGAAAAGCTAACACAATGTTTGGAATCATTCAGAAAGGGATAAAGAATAAAACTGAAAATATCGTAATGCCTCTATAAATGTATGGTATGACTGCTCCTCAAGTATTGTGTGCAGTTCTGGTCTCCCCATCTCAAAAAAGACATAGTAGAACTAGAAAAGGTACAGAGAAGGGCAACAAAAATGGTCAAGGGTATGGAATGGCTCCCGTATGAAGAGAGGCTTGATAGGTTGGGGCTCTTCAGCTTGGGGCTCTTCAGCTTGGAAAAGAAATCACTGAGAGGGGATATAATAGAAGTTTATAAAATCAGGAGTGGTGTGGAACACATAAGTAGGGAGTGGTTATTTACCCTCTCTAACAGTACTAGAACAAGGGGACACTCCATAAAATTAACTGGCAGCAGATTTAAAACAAATAAGAGACATTATTTTTTCACTCAGCACACAGTTAACTTTTGGAATTTACTGCTGGAGGAAGTGGTCAAGGCCAGTAGTGTAGCTAGTTTTAAAAAAGGATTGGATAAGTTCTTGAATGATAGCTATTAGCCAATTAGGTTTTGGGGGTGTAACCTCTTACTGTTGGGGCCTGGAACAACAGGGAATGGATTTGCCCAATGTGAACTGTTGGGTACTTCTCCCAAGAGATGGGCTGTTTTCACATGGATGCTAAATCCAAAATAATGTGTCTCTACCGGAGTTTTAATGTCTGTGTAAAAACCTAATCCTGGGGTGTCTTTAGACGTAACAGAGATTGGGTGTTAAGCCAATTCTTACCGTGTTTAACCAGGACGTCTAAGCATCATAATGATGTGAACACCTGTAGAACACCCTTTGTACCCGGGAAGTGAACACAGCCAGGTCTTGTTGATACTTTTCGTGTCCTGACTGAACACTCTTTGAACGTTATGCCTAAGGACATCTCCGGTGTTTGCTTGTGTGTTACTTTCCACTTCTGGTTGATTGACCATAGAGTGCTGCACGTTGTGGAGCGGTAGTGGCTTTGCTAGTCCATCAGCTTCCTGTCAAGCTCTGTGATTGTAGAAGGAAGCCGCGGGGCAAACCATGGGGTACTACAGAAACAAGAGCTTTTGTACTCTTGTGGTGGTGACGTGACTGTTCAAGAGTCTCTGTCAAACAGCCACCAAAATGTGGACGTGTTTAGGGTGATTTCAGAAAATATGAGGAACCAAGATTTTCAGCCAAGTGTCAACAGCGGGCTAAAGTTTTGAGCAGAAGGTACAAAGAGTTGTGCGATCACCAAAAACACTTCAAGAGGGGAAAATGCACAATTCCTTTTGAGCAGGAGTTAAGAGCAATTAATCACAAGGATGATGCCATAGAATCAGAAATAGTAGTGGGAAACTATGAAGAGCCTATGAGGGAGAGAAGGTGAATATGCTTCCTGCTGAATATAGAGTTCAATGCGCTTTGGAGCACCAAGCTCAGCAGCTGCCTGATTCAAAACTACAGTTTATCCTGAATCTCAGACCTGTTACTGAGTCCACTCTAAATTCTAAAGACCTGCAGGAAGAAATATTGGGCCACTGGCTCTGACTCTGATTCTACAGATGTGGAAGAAAGAAGAAACTGTGAAGTATCTCCGAAGCATGAGGTTATGGAAGGGATGCTTGTTCATGAAATTGGTAGGTCCCTAATCTGAATGTAATATTTTGGCACAAAATATTATAAGTTGTTTTCAAGTTTTTGCCTATGGAAAAAATGTTTTGCTAATTCACACTCCACCTTTCTTTTGTATGGTATTAAGTATAAAGATCAGCTGTGCCATTTAAGGGTATTGATGGCTTTTTAAAATTTGGCCTTTCACTTAGTAAATCTTACATTCCTTTTGCAGCTTCCCTCCAAGAGAATGAGGAGATGCAACCTGATGATGAACAGATTGAGTGGCCATTACCACCAGCAACTGGTGCTGAAAGGACCGGAGCCTGTCGAGCAAGGTGCCATGGAAGGCATGAGGACATTGTACAGCGCTTGATTACAGCTGCTGGAAGCCATGCTGACCGGATGCATAATTCAATTAATACACTTCTTGCTGAAGAAAAAGCAATGTTACTAGCAGACCAAGAGCTGCACCTGGAAATGCACCACAGTGATCGCCACTTTCTCACGGAGACTATGGAACACACTGACACCACCTGGCAAAAAGTGGGAGTGGAAATCTAGAGTGGCCTGGAAAGACTGGAGAGATTCCTGCAGAGGCAGGAGGACCTAACCAGAGACTGCCTGAAGAGTTGAGGAAGTCCTCAGAGTCCGTTCAAAGGCTGGCATGGAGTGTGATGCAATCACGTTCAGAGCCTTCCTTTTCAAATGGGAATATAGAAGAACATGACTTGCCCATAGTTAATAATAGGAGATCAGGCATACACCAGTCACCTGGCATTTGCATCCAGAATGCAATTCTCCCTGCTCCTCATTCTCATGCAGAGAATGAGCTTATGACTCAAGCACTGTTTGGTTTTTCTGAAACCCATGAAACTTCTCAGTCACCTGAGGACCCACTTAGAACTTACAGGAAGAGGGTTGCTGCAAATAAAGTTGATCTTTAGGTTACTTTACGATTCATTCACAATATCCCTGTTTAAACATTATACTTGGGGGGGTGTTTTAATCTACATGTTCTTCTTAGCTGATTCTTACCTTTTAAAAGCTCCAGAAGCCCCCCAAAAACACCAGTCCCTTTGTTTAAAAAAATAAAAATAACCTTAAGTATAAGTGTGTGTGTGTGTGTGTGTGTGTGTAAATAAATTATTTATTTATATTTAATAAATATAAATAAATAGTCTAGTTGCAGTAGTCTAGCCTTGAGGTGATGAAGGCATGGACGAGAGTGGCCAGATCGGGCCCAGAGAGGTAAGGTCAAAGCCCCTGTACCAGATACAGCTGGCAA
This sequence comes from Sphenodon punctatus, assembly GCA_003113815.1. Lineage (NCBI taxonomy): Eukaryota > Metazoa > Chordata > Lepidosauria > Sphenodontia > Sphenodontidae > Sphenodon > Sphenodon punctatus. Next base: position 419,922 of record QEPC01011914.1, on the reverse strand, counting down.
AAGGCGGCTTTAGCCACCGCCTCCACCTGCCGATCCAGACGGAG
>QEPC01011914.1:398809-417857 GCA_003113815.1 Sphenodon punctatus | reverse complement strand
GGGCTCGCCTCTGAGTCTTTTTTTAAACAAAAATCCAGGCTGGGTAGGGTGGGTGGGGGGTGTCCCCCCTTCCACCCGCGCAGCCTGGACTCGGGGAGGTTTTTTTAAAAAAAACTTTTTAAGGCTTTAAGTTTTTACATTGCAGCCATTTTTAAATGGCTGCAATGTAAAAAAATCCGGTACCCGGAATCCAGTACCCAGACCGGATTTACCGGGTCAAATCCGATAATGCCGGTACGCCCGGTACCGGCATTATTGGATACCGGATTTACCGGTTTTCCCGCCCCTACTAGCCACAGTGGTACTTCAACAACATTGAGGGAGTTTTTATGTGTCTGAAAACCTCAATTGCATGGTGAATAACAACTTCAATTTTGAGAAGAAAAGAAGGGATACACCTTGAGCACAGTTTCCTGGCAGAACAAAAAACAGGAACCTACAATTTGAGACATATTTATTGTTTGTTTTTTATGCTGTCCCCTCATGCACAGCATCTCAGCGTGGCTAACAACATTTTAAAACAAATAATATCATAGAAACTCAACATTTTAAATAACCCAACAGTAAAACCAATAAAACCCCACCCCAACCCACCCATCCTGTCTTCCTAGGCAAAGGCCCGGCAGAAAAGCCGTACACTGTCTAAGGAAAGAGGGGAGGTCTACGCCCAGGTGGACCTCCAATGGGAGGGAGTTCCACAGCCACAGATCAGTCACGAAGGATGCCCTCCTCATGGTCGACACTCAAGAGATTCAGGGAACCTCAAGAAGGGTGCCCTTGACCGACTGCAGAGGCCGATCCAGAATCTGGAGGGTGAGGTGGTGTTGCAGATAAGTGGGGCCCAGACCATTTAGGGCTTTAAAGGTCAGAATTAATACCTTGAATTGGGCCCAGAAGACTATCGGCAGCCAGTGCAGAGAACCAAGCACCGGAGTAATATGCTTCTGATGACATGTCCCCTTAAGGAGACGAGCCACCGCATTCTTCAGTAGTTACAGTCTCTGGACTGTCATCAAGGGTAGCCCCACGTAGAGCATGTTACAGTAATCCAATCTCGAGGTAATAAAAGCATGGATGATCATGGCAAGGTCCGAATCCAAGACATACAGCCTAAGTCATCGTACCAGATGTAATTGGTGAAATATGCCCTTCACCACAGCTGCCGCCTGGGTATCCAGGAGGAGCTGCAGATCTAAGAGCACCTAGGGATGTGCGAACAGAACTGAGTTCGGAAATTCGGTTCGGTTCGAAAATCGAGTTTGGTTTGAAAGTTCGGCTCGGTCAACTGAACTATCCGAGTTCAGTCGAATTCGGAACTTCCGAACCAAGTTCGTACATTCAAAACTGGGGGTTTTGGACTTCCAAACTGATTTGGATTCGACTGAACAGTTTGGTTGAATTCGAGTTCAGTTTGAAAGTTCGGTTTGGTCGACTGAACTATTGAAGTTCGGTCTGAACTCTGAACTTCCAAACCACATTTGCACATCCCTAGGAGCACCCCTAGATTACGGACCTGAGATATCAGGGGAGGATGGACCCCATCAATTATGGGAGCCATCACTCCCCCAGCTTTCCCCACAACCATCACCTCCATCTTGTCGGGATTCAAGCAGCTTGTCCTCATCCATTCCCCCACTGCTGACAAACATCAGGTACACACTGAGACTGCTGGGCCTGGGTCTGATGAAAAAAAGAGAGATAGTTGGGTGTGACTGTCATCAGCATATTGATGACAACTTACACCAAACCCTCTGATGATCTCCTCCAAAGGCTGCAGTATATACACATTGAACAGGAGTGGGGTTAAAATGGAACCTTGTGAGACTCCATACATGAGGCCCCGGGGAGAAGATGAACAATCACCCAGTACCACATGCTGAGTTCTCCCAGCCAGGAAAGAGCAGCACCATTCAAGAATGGTCTGGCCTGGTCCGGTCCCGCAGCCGAGTCACAAACAGCTCATGATCAACTGTATCAAATGCAGCTGAGAGATCTAATAGGATCAACAGGGTCAAACAACTCTGGTCCAACTCTCGGGAGATGTCATCAACCAAGGCCACAAGCGCAGTCTCAGTGCCATAACCCGGACAAAATCCAGACTGCAAGGGATCCAGGAAACTGATTCGGTCCAGATGCTCCTGAAACTGATGAGCCACCACCCGTTCCATAACGTTCCCTAAAAAGGGGAGGTTAGAGACCGGCCAATAACTGGCCAGGGCATCAACGTCCAATGATGGGTTTTTGAGCAGGGGCCGCACCACTGCCTACTTGAGGTAGTCCGGCACCCCGCCATTCCTAAGGGAGGCATTGATTATCCAGGCCAATAATGGCCCTAATATCTCCCGGTTGGCTTTAACCAGCCAGAATGGGCATGGATCTAATTCACAGTAAGTGGCTCGAACAGTCTCAGTAATCAACATTGAAATTCATCCCATAAAACAGGACAAGATGGGGCTTCAACTGCCTCTGGTTCACCCACTGTTAAAAGTGCAGCGTCGAAACCGTGGTGGATTTGAGCAGTTTTATCCACTCCTTGTCTCTCCCTCTGTTCCCCTTCCTTCGTATTTCCCCCCCCCGACCCATCTCTCAGATTGTAAGTCCTAGGGCAGGGACCGTGCCTATTCAATTACTTTGTAAAGCACCAGTACAAATGCTTGCTAATAATAATAAAAAAGTCCACAAATAAGTCACAGTGAGCATTAGGTGACTCCGAATTCAAGCGGAGGTTGGTCGGACTGACCAGTCCCCTCAACACCCAGAAAAGATCAGCTGGACGGGACTTAACGGACGCAATGAGGACATCAAAAAAGTCTTCTTTGCTGCCCGCACCACCGTGGCATAAGTACGTAACCAAACTCTATGTCGCAATCAGTCAACTTCAGTATGAGAATGACACCACCATCGCTCTAACCGCCACCCTTTTTTCTTCATCCTTCACAGCTCCTCTGTATACCACGGGGACCTGTGTTGTTGACGATTCTGGAGTGGATGCTTGGGAGCCGCACCATCAATGGCTTCCATCAACACCAAGTTCCAAAGGGTTATGAGGTCATTAAGTGAACGGCCATCAAAATCAGAGGGAATATCCCCAGAGCATTCTGGAACCTCTCTGGTTCCATAAGCCTCTGGGGGCAAACCAACCAAACTGACTCTGCACCCTCCCGGGGGCCAACATCCGCCAGGATACCAGCCTGGAGGAGATAATGATCTGTCCATGACAAGGGCACTATGGACACCTCCCCCACTAATGGATCCCCCGCCTCAAGGCCGGTGTAAAATATCATGTCCGGGGTATGTTCTCCAACATGTGTGTGAACAACAACTATCTGAGACTGGCCTATGGTTGCCATGGCGGTGATGAGCTCACGCTCCATTCCTCCAAGACTGGCATCAGCATGGATATTGAAATCCCCCAGGACCACCATCCTGGGGGACCACAAGACCACCTCCGACACCAGTTCAGTCAGAGCGGGCAGGGAAACTGCTGTACAGGTAGGTGCATGGTGTATCAGCAGCAGCCCCATTCTGTCTCCAGTCAAATCCATCACCAGGTGGAGGCCGTCAATTCGCATGATAGGTTGCATAGGAAGTCTCCTCACAGACCATGTCTCCTTAAAAATAATGGCTACACCCCCCCATTCCTCCAACTGTGAATATTTATCTATTTCTCCATATATATAGCCATATATATATAGTCCTAATTCTAAATATGTACTGTGTCTTAAATTGTAGCTTCCTGTTTTTTGTTCTGCCAGGAAACTGTGCTCAAGGTGTATCCCTTCTTTTCTGTTCAAAATTGAAATATTTATTCACCATGCAACTGAGGTTTTCAGACACATAAAAACTCCCTCAATGTTGTTGAAGAAGTACCACTGTGGCTAGTGTTAATGTAATGGGATTCTTTGTAAAGGAAAACACGAGAGGGGATGATTTTCTTTTAAATAAATTCCTTGCTATCTAAAGAATATTGTGTTGTACATAACACGCTGAACAATACACAACCAAATCTTGACCACAGACATCATCAAATGCTGTGCTAGGCAATTCTTTAAAAAGAAACGTGTTTTTAAAAAAAAATTATACGGGTGTTTACAATGAAATGTAATCCCTGCTGTCAAAGGATAATTTGTTTTTTGTTGTGTGTTGAACAATAAACATAAATCTGTGAGTAATTGTTGGTTGTGTAGGAAATTATTTTATAAAACAAACCAAATTGGTCTTTAGGGAACATAACTCTGCTCTCCTACAGGATCATATTGCTTTGGAGGTGATCTTCCTCAAAGGATATCCTACTGTGCTGTATTTCTGACTGTCCTGCTGCAACGCTCAGTCAGGCATTTAGTGTGGACTTGTGAGTGGCCATTTCCCGTTTATCTTTATCGGGAAAGGGTGTAATCTGAAATGCATACTGCAATGAAGTTCTGTCTCTTTAAAATGCACTCTAAAGAGTAGAGGGCCTATGGATCTGGGGTGCGGGGGGATTAGGGATGAAACAGAAAGATTTATAAAAGAAAATATTCTTTAAATGTATACCCCGGAATCCTTCCCCCTTCATTAAGCTAAAAATTTCATGTTTCCAGAACAATATTACAATGGGACCGAGCTTTTCCACTCGGTGCCTGCATTCACTTCCAAGATTCATGTCATTACTGTGCAGAGGGGTGGAGTGGATAATCTGACACCAGAGCATCACATGGAGTTCTCCACATGCCCACATCATCGCTACAATTACCAGCTAAAGCTCAGCAAACAACAGAAGGGAGAAGATGGCATGTGCTGATGGAATGCAGATAGCTAAGTGCAGTTTCCATTGTTTTTAGAATTCATTAAACAAGAAATTAGAGAGAAAACTTCTTTAAGGGTATTGATGTGTTAGAACAGCAATAAAGTTAAAATATGCAAATAATAAAAACAATCAGGTAGGGATTGGGCCTATCAAGGTTTTGGGGGATGGGTATGCGACCGAGGTGGGTGTGCGCCTGTTCCCCCAGCTGCACACCCATCTCCACCCACGGAGCAACTGGCATTGGAGCCCATTGCTCTGTGCATGGGTGATGAGTGGAGATGGGTGTAGCATGGGATCGTGCACGCACCCCCACCCGTCCACTGTGGCACTTCCATGGGCACCTCCACCCATCTCCACACAGCAAAACTGCTTGGATATGAGTGGGGGCATCTCATGTGAAAAGGGCCAAGGATGCAAACTGTGTATTTTCAAAAGTACTCTAGTAAAAGTGTGTATTTACTGTATGTGCAAAATCTGTCTCAGTAATGCTTGACAGGAATAACAGTGCTGTGCTTATGTTACTAGTCATCCCAATCTTTTAGATTGATTTATTTTCAAATGAGCTCTATTTATGTGCACATTTCCCATTATTTTTTGTTACTATTCCCAGTGATGGATAGCCTTTAGACCATCAAGGAGATTGGCAATGACCTGATAGCCTTGGCAAAATTGTTAAGTGAGACTATGGCTGTTTTTATATAAACACGTCTCTCTCTCCCCCCCCTCCCCCCGCTTGATGTTTGGATGAGTGTGTGGGGCGGGGCGTCCGGGTATATGGTCGGAGGTGGGGGGATGGGTGTGAGCTCCCATGCAACACTCACCGCACACCCATCCCCACCCATGGAGCCCTCCGGAAAACCAGAGGAGGCTCCGTGGGTGGAGGTGTAAACGGACACACACCCAATTCTACCCACCGCGGACAAACACCCATCCCACCCCCACCTCCGTCCGTGTAAAAACAGCCTATATCAGACCTCCAGAGAACAAGTGAGTTGATGACTGAATGAAGTTAGGATCTCCAAACACATTTTGATAAGCATTTCAACATGTTTAACTAACTTAGCATTTCTTACTGTTTATAAGAGAAATGAATTAGAGGTACTAAGGGGGCACTGGTCTTGAATGAGGGTATGCTCCCTGATACCCTCCATGCTTAACCCTAACCCTAATACACACACATGTATAAAATCATATTTATGAACTAATAGATAAACACTATCAAAGTACATAAAAAATATAAACATGCATATATGTAGGCGTGCATATATATGCATTCATGTATGTACATCAGGAGTGGGGAACCTTTTCGGGCCCGGGGGCCACATTGTCGGTCCCCAAATGGGCTGGGGGCCGCATGTCAAAATCAATTATTAATCAATTTAAATTAATTTAGACTAATTAGCATATTAATTTAAAATTACTTTAAAATTACTTAAACATCAATTAAAATAACTTAATGAGTAATTATGCCTCCTCTTCTCCAAAGAAAATTCTTGGCTGGGCACGGAGAGGGCTCCTCTGACTGCCAGGAGCTGGGGGTGAATGACAGGAGATGGGGTGCATGTATGTACACACACGAGTCATTCAAAAACAGACACACACTCATTCAAACAAACTTACATACACACTGTTGCTGCTGATGTTGTGGCTTGCAAAAGTCCCTTGCCCATTTCCTGAATCTGATGTGCTGGAACTACATTTCCCAGCATGCCAGATTCAGGAAATGGCTGGGCAGATGGGTGGTGTGGGCCAGCGGCATGGCGGAAAGCAGGTTCACTGTGGCACCCAGACAGGCGGTCAGTGGTGGTGGTGGGAGTTCCTCCCCCCCCAACCAGGCTGCTTCCGAGGGCGGGGGCTCAGGCTTCCATAGTGAATGTGTGCGGCCCACAAAAGTTTGTGCGAACCACCGAGAGGTGGATGCTGGGCCATACATTATTGAAGGAGGGTGACAAGGAGGCGGGCCAGAGGAAATCGCCTGGTGGACTGGAAGTGGCCTGTGGGCCAGAGGTTCCCCACCCCTGATGTACATAATTATACATAGTGAAATAAATATATTGCCATATGCATATTTTATTTACGACTGTGCAAATTAGCCTTTCATATGTGGTTTTATTGAAAAAAATTAATCTTACACAGCACACCAGTAGGCCAAATAACCCACTTATTGATGGACCTATGAAAACTGTAAACTGTTAACAGTACATTTTAGAAATCCTTGACTTGTAAGAACTATTTGCAACAATCTTATTAATATCCCTCTTTTTTCTTTATTTTTTTTCTTTCTTCTACAGCCCAAGAGCTTCATGAGATGCGTGGCAGAGAAAATATAGCGGCCATGAACATTCTCTGTGGCATATGTGGTGAACTTGAAAAACTTAACAACAAGGTGGACATAAAACTACAGTCCCTACCACATGGCGAATGAATGGGTGTAGCAGGCACCAGTGGCAAATGTTAAGGCTATGCTTGTTTACAAAGGATTTTAAAATCATTGTTTTCAAATCTATCACGTTGATAGTTTTTTGTACTGATGTTAACATGAAGCCTATATAGGCTTTCTAGTGATTAATAAATGAGGTTAAAAACATTTTTACTTAATAAAGAACATGAACATTTCAAAACCATGTGTGGACGTTTAAATGTTTTTTTAAACAGTAACAAAGAGAGTGCTGTTAAGGCTGGATGTATCAGATTTAACTCATGAACCCTGTATAGAAATGTAGAAAAAATTTCAAGCAACATTACACATATAATCAGCACAGAATAACAGCAGATATTGTACTAGCATCATATCATGAGGAAAGCACAAGGGAAGCCATGTATCAAATACAGCTTTCCCTCAGTATATATGGTATTATTTATGACATGTAGCTCCCTGTTTAGTGCATCTCTGATTCTTCACCCTGCTCTTTGCTCCATTTCATAGTTATCATCAGGAAACAGAGGGATTGGGTGATTGTATACAGGTGGTGGTGGGTTCTGCAGACAATCCCCTTAAGTTTTCTGAATATTGTGCATTATGCATGCTGCTGTCATCACCAAAGTTACACTTTCACTTCTTAAGTCCAGCCTAGTTAAGAGACAGCACCAGGAATTCTTCAACTGGCTGAAGGATCTCTCTACGACCATGCGTGCACTGCTCATTTTAAAGTTGAAATACTCCCTGGACAAAGTATGTAGTTTCCTGTACTGAGTCATTAGGTAGGGTTTAAGTTGATAAGCAGGATCACCTAATATCACAGGTTGCATAGGAACTCCCTGAATAACATGCATGTCCTGAGGCCCAAGTTCACCCATGTGTAGTTGTGCAGTTAGGGTAGACAGTCTAAAAATGTGGGCATCATGGGCACTTCCTGCCCATCCAGCTATGATATCAGTAAAGCAACCTGCACGATCAACCACTGCCTGCAGGACTATTCTCTTGGTGTTCTTGCGGTTAACAAATTGTTTTCCGGAGTTGGGAGGCACAGGATAGACACATGAGTCCCATCAGTTGCCCCCATGCAGTTAGGAAATCCATCATTTGCAAAAGCTGCAATAACCTCTTCTGGATTAACCAGTTGAATGACCTTTTCAAGAAGTACGTCCTTTAATGCTTTACCCACCTCTATCATAATAACAGAGGCAGTAGGTCCCCCAATTCCAAATGAATGTGCAATAGATCTGAAGCTGTCAGGTGTTGCAAGTTTCCAAATGCCTACAGCAAGGCTCCTCGGTTATGCTGCTCCACATGACTGTATTGTTCTTTTGAAGCCTGGGCCCAACGATGTCAAGCAGCTAATAAAAACAGCTTTTGAAATTCTCAAGTTTGCCCTCTATTCCTCATCATTCCATGCCATTACAAGAGTATTCCACCAGTCAAGGGACTTATCCTTAACCCACAGCATATGAAGTGTAGGCTTAACTATGACAGTGCCTTTCAATGATGGCTCTAAGTCATCAAGAAGGATGTGCACTGCATCATGTAATATGGTGTTTCTGCGTGTCACAGGGCCACATGGCGCATACCTTTCACCTCTCTGACCATTTTGCCAGCAATGCGCTTTAAAGGTCTTAATGGAATATTCATTTTGGATATTCCAGGCAATCAGACTTGCCACCTCCAATCACTGCTGATACTCCAGCAGGAAATAGTTGCTCATGTTCATAACAGATAGCAGCAGCTGCTCCTGGTACTCAAGTGTTTGCAAGGCTGAAAAGACAGCATGCGTATCCCTGTACTCCATAAGTAAGACAACTAGCCACAGAAAACAACCCACAAGCAAACACACAGTCAATTTCAGGAAGAAAAAACCACACACACACACTGTGGCAGAGTGGTGCCACAATAAGGTTGTTATACCTTTAAGAGAGCCACAAGATGGCACCTACCCTAAGAGAACCACCTAAGATGGCCACTAGAAGGAAGCGGAAGTAGGTGGGCGTGGCCAAGAATATTAAGAAAGAGCCAGCCTGAAGGCAAGGGCAGTCTGTTCCTGACCGTGAAGGACAAAACATCTCCTGAGAGGCTGCCTGGAGGGTTCCTGCAGGAAAGGGGCTTTGGACATGAGTTATATAAATGTTTATAATAATAATAATAATTAATAGGGCTGAAAGGTAGGGACGGGTGAACCCGGTTCAGAGGTTCGGCCCGAACTCGGGGTGTTCGGGCTGTTCACAAACCCCCTGAATCTGAACTGTCCCCCGCCCATCCCTCAAACTCCCTGAATGGTTTCAGGGCCCCCGAATCCTGAACGGGCCGAACCCCCAAACCCTCGAGGTTCGTCCATCCCTACTGAAAGGGCCTGTATGCCAGTTGGTGATAACCCAGCTAGCAGGTTACCTGGCTAGACCTGGGAGTGTATGAGAAGGAAATGTTATGTATGGATGACTGGCCAGAGGCTTGCAGACTGGCCTGAAGGGTGTAGCAAATAAACTGTTATTTGACTCGACCTGGGAGAATTTCATTTAATTTATTTATTTATTTCAGGTTTCTTCTATCCTGCTCCCGCCAGCTCCCAGAGCAAAATATCAGTCCACTTTGGGGCCCTGATCCTGCATACACTTACCCACAGTCAGTGGGAACCTTCTCTCTCTCTCTCTCACACACACACACACACACACACACACACACACACACACAGACAGAGTGAAGAAACCAAACATGAAGACGAGAAAATAATCAGGTACATAAAAAAGAAAACTCAGCCAAAAATAAACAAACAAACTGTGAGGCGAGCACAGTTTCATAAGGCAACAAAAACCTACACAGGGTGTCAATCACTTTTGAATACGCCCACAGCACGTTTTGATCTACAGATGCCACAACATATCGCGGGATTTCCATCCAGGTACTACCATGGGCCTGTCTCAGAGGATGATGGGCCCCACACACAATGGAGGACATACTCTAGAGATGATATTTTTAGGGATGGGCGAACGTGGTTCGGAAGTTCAGACCGAACTCGACCAGTTCGATCCGAACTCGATCAGTTCGGTCGACCAAACCGAACTTCCGAACTCAATTTTCAAACCGAATTTCCAAACTTGGCTCTGTTCGTCCATCCCTAGATATTTTGCACAGGTCTTAAGGCAGGAGATCCATTAGTGGGAGAGGTGTCAGCAGAGCCCTTGTCATGGTCAGATCATTATCTCCTCTGGGCTGGTATCCTGGCGCATCCTTGGCCCCTCATACCTTAGGGACCGCCTCGCCCTTCGCGCCCCGGAACGGCTCCTGCGGTCGGCCGGGGGTGCCCTCCTGGAGGTCCCCCGTGTTAAGCGGGGGGCCACGATGGAGCGAGCATTCTCGGTGATAGGGCCGCGGCTGTGGAACTCCCTTCCGGAGGAAGCTCGCCTGGCCCCAAGCCTTTTGACATTTCGGCGGAACTGTAAGACCTGGCTGTTTGCCCAGGCCTTTGGGAGGGAGGGGGGGTGATTTTAATCCCCCGCCCATTTATCTATTTATGATTGTTTTTCTAGCCCTGTTTTTGTTGTATTTTATACTGATTTTTAACTGAATTTTAATTGTTTTTATTATTGTTGTTAGCCGCCCCGAGCTGCATTGCAGGAGGGGGCGGGATATAAATTTGAAAAAATAAATAAAAAATAAAATCAAAAAAAATGTCAGTCCCCAGGAAGGTGCAGAACCAGTTAGAATGGTTCACCTCCAGCAGCTTATGGGAACCTAGAAGGTTCCAGATTGCTTTAGGGGATGTATCCTTTGATCTCAATGGCTGCTCACTCGATGACCTCATGACCATGTGGAATTTCATGTTGGTGGAGGCCATTGACCAGGTGGCTCCCAGGCATCTGCTCTCAAACCGCTGACAACACAGGTCCCCATGGAATACGGAGGAGCTGCAGCAGATGAAGCAGGAAGGGCAGCGGTTAGAGCGATGGTGGTGTCATTCACGTGCTGAAATGGACCGATTGCGGCATAGAGTCTGGTTACATACCTATCCCATGGTGGTGCGGACAGCAAAGATAGTATTTTGCTTCCCTCATCTGCCAAGTCACGCCCGGTGGAGCTTTTCCAGGTGGTGAGGGGGCTGGTCAGTCCGGCCTCCCTCCGCCTGGATTTAGCGTCATCGAATGCCCGCTGTGATTTTTTTGTGGACTTTTTTGCAAATAAAATCGCTCAGATCCACCACAGTTTTGATGCAACATTTTTAGCAGTGGGTGAGCCAGAGGCAGTAGAAGCCTCGCCTTGTCCTGTTTTGTGGGATGAATTTTGGAATGTGTTGCCCTCAGATGCAGGGGATGCCCTGGGGACTATCCGAACCAGTTATGAATTAGATCCATGCTGGTCCTGGCTGGTCAAGGTCAGATGGGAGACATTAGGACCATTGCTGGTGGGGATTGCCAATGCCTCCCTGGGGAAGGGAAGGGTGCCGGACTTCCTTAAGGAGGTGCTGGTGCGGCCCCTGCTCAAGAAGCCATCATTGGACATTGGCATCCTGGCCAGCTATCGGCCGGTCTCTAACCTTCCATTTTTAGGGAAGGTTATTGAGCGGGTGGTGGCTTGGCAGTTGCAGGAGCATCTGAACTGGATTAACTTTCTTGACCCCTCACAGTCTGGTTTTCATCCTGGGTGTGGCACGGAGACTGCACTTGTGGCCTTGGTCAACGACCTCTCCTGTGAGTTGGACCGGGGTCATTCGACTCTGTTGATCCTATTAGATCTCTGGGCTGCATTTGATACCGTTGACCATAGTTGTTGGTGACTCAGATGCGGCACCGGGCAGGGATTGGTGGGACCGTTCTTGAGTGCTTCTGCTCCTTCCTGGCTGGGAGAGTCCAGTGTGTGGTCCTGGGTGGTTTTTTATCTTCTCCCTGGGGCCTCACATGTGGAGTCCCACAGGGTTCCATCCTGCCCCCTCTCTTGTTCAATTTGTATGTACATGCAGTCTTTAGGGGAGGTTGTTAGGGAGTTTGGCATATGGTGTCATCAGTATGCTGATGACACCCAGCTTTAGCTCTCTTTTTCATCTGACTCAGGCCCGGCAGCTTACCCAGTGCTTGGCAGCTGTGAGGGACTGGATGAGGACGAGCTGTCTGAAGTTAAATTCCGTAAAGATGGAGGTGATGGTCATGGGGAAGGCCGGAGGAATGGTGGTATCCATCATTGATGGGGGTCCATCCTGCCCTGATATCTCAGGTTCGGAGTCTGGGGGTGCTGCTGGACCCACAGCTCTGCTTGAATGCCCAGGTGACAGCTGTGGTGAAAGGGACATTTCATCAATTATATCTGGTGTGTCGGCTTTGGCCATATGTCTTGGACTCTGACCTAGCCACGATCGTCCATGCTTTTATTACCTCAAGACTGGACTACTGTAACACACTTTATGTGGGGTTACCCTTGGTGCTGGTTCTGAGGCTGCAGCTGGTGCAGAATGTGGTGGCTCGTCTCTTAATGGGGACGGGCTGACACAAGCATATTACACCAGTGCTTTGCGCTCTGCGCTGGCTGCCTATAGTCTTCCAGGTCAATTCAAGGTGTTGGTGTTGACCTTTAAAGCCCTGAATGGTCTGGGCTCCGCCTACCTGCAGGACTGCCATATCCTGCGGGACCTGGAACGGCCCCTGCAGTCAGCCGGGGGCGCCCTCCTTGAGGTCCCCTGGGTTTCTTGGGTGTCAATCTTGTGGCGGGTGTTCTCTGTGGCCGCATTGCGGCTGTGGAACTCCCTCCTGTTGGAGGTCTGCCTGATTACTGACTTTCCCTCTTTCCATAGACAATGTAAGACCTCGCTCTTCTGCCATGTTTTTCCTGAGGGAGAGGGGGTAGGTGGGTTGGGTTAGGGTAGGTGGGTTGGATAGGGGGGGGGGGTATGCTGTATATTTATATTCTGTTTTAATAGTGTTTTAATAGTTTTATTGTTTTAAATTCTTTTATTATGTTAGCTGCCCCGAGATGCTTTTAGCAAGAGGGGGTGGCATACAAATTTTATAATAAATAAATAAATAAATAAAATCTGTGTCCTCACGCCACGACCACACTCTTTTGATGACCAACCTCTATTACGTCGAAAGACGCCCCTAGTTTAAAATATCTGGGTTAAGATTGAACTTGGGTTTATTTCATCCTCATTTTCAAGGATTTATTGAACCTGTGGTCAAATAAGCCCAGGTTAACATCTGTGTAAACTTTAAATCCAAATTGAGCATAGAGATTAGTAGATAGAGCAAATATCCTCTCTACGCAGGAACATATCTATGTTTTTTGGTGCTTTCTGGGGCTCTGGCCAGTGTTGATTTCTCTTCCCCCAAACCTGGTGCATAGATTAGCTGTGAGTTGTTCAAAGACATCTCTAAAGGGAAACAAAAATCATAGTGGAAGAAGGCGATGGAATTCAGCAGCTCAGCACAATGGGATTTTTCAGTCATCTGTGTTGTTCTAATCCCATGCCAACCGTGTACACTGTGAATCTGGATTTATGAGTATTCCGATTTGTAAATGTGTCTGTGTAAACAGGAACCCAGGATTAAGAATCCGGGATTTTAAAAACAAGTTTGTGTCCAGTCACAGAGATTGGGCACTGTTGGAGACAGGATGCTGGGCTTAATGGTTGTTGGTTTTGACCCAGTATGGCATGACATATGTTCTTATAAAGGAAAATGTTGCTGCAACAAATTTGATGTTCAGTTAAGTACTTTAGGGGCTGTGGGCGTGTATATTACACCAGTGCTTCTCCCTGTCAAGTTTATGTTTTTAGTTTATCCATGGTCTCTTTGTATTGGGAGCCCTCTCCTAATTCACTGCATTCAACTATGGGCCTGTATTTTTTTCCAGAACTTTTTCACATTCATATTGTCATTTAAGTTTATTCAAGGCCCCTGAAGACCATCTCAACACACGGGACTCTCTGTGGTCGCAGAGTCTGCAAATGCCTGGATCCAGCTCTGCAACTTTAGACCAAAATCCTGAAACTAGTTACAAGGTTGTAGGACCTATTGAAGATGACATCACATAAGCTTGCAAAGAGTGTCAGGATGGTCTAAGTGGATAATATTACTAAACTGCTGGCATTTCTCTGCCAGATACTATCAGCAAGAAGTCCACTCTGTTAATGGTAGCATTGTATGAGAAGGAGTAATATGGAGCCAAGGGCATGTCAAAGAATATGCTATAGAATATGCTCTAGTCTCTTTTAGAAAATTCTTTGCTAAGAAGCACAAAATGTCTGGAAAATACTATAACACTGCCTTCTATTTATATTTCTATAATATTTCTTGATTTAAAATGATTCTTTGAGATTACATTTGGTAATTAGCCTTTTAGGTTTCCTTGGGGTGGAACGAACATCAGGTACGTGAGTGTTTAGTGATAATGGGCATCTAAAATGCATTTTTTTCCGGCTCCTGAGTGCAACCTGTTATAGTAATATTAGGCTGGGGATGGATCACGTAATCGCCACAGGGCTGGGTCAGAAATGAAAGCAAAGCAATTTGTCCTCTTTCTTTTTCATTTTGTTTTGTAGCAACATCATGGATTTTGTTCAGATTTATGGGCGAAAGCCCAGACTAAACAACTGACATTGCAAGCAAAACCCCTGCTATCTATCTACCCAGTTCACTCTGAATTAGATCCATCTATTACACCTCTACCAGGGAGTTTAATAACTCTCATAATTTTCTCTATGGATTCATATAAAGGCCATGTTATTCTTTTAAAAAAGAAAAATGCATGTGCTTCACTTGGGCCTGACAAATCGATTAGAAAGATCTTCTGTTAAATGGGGACAAGAGTTTTCTTTACTTTGCACCATTTCCCTTTCTAACCATACAGGCAATTATTAACCCTAATTGCACGACTATACAGTTAGGGCGTATACAGTGAGTTACAATCCTTTTTACATGAGCGCTGTTTCTTGCAGGCTGCTGTCTGTGAAAAACAAACCCACGTGCATGAGGGTGTGGGGTAGACGTCCCCCCCTCCCCGCCCGATTCCGGAAGTCTGCTGGTGCCATTGAAAACAGCGCACTCACACATGGATGGAGAACTGGACTTAGTTCAATATCGGGGTTTCATAAGTCCAGATCTCCATCCATGCACGAGTGTGTTGTTTTCAGTGGTGCCGGCCAACTTCTGGAGTCGGGGGGGACGGCTAACCCTGCCGCACGTGACTTTGTTTTCCGCGAACTCTGCAGTCTGAGAGAAACAGCGCTCATCTAAAAAGGCCCTTGGTCTTTGTATTTTAATGCTTCTGAGGTGAAGCCTAATCTCCATGGTATATAACAATTTATTCTAACCTGTCCTTGAAGGTGCTTTGGATTCAGGAGCACTGCCTGAGTTACAAATCATTTGTTTTCTAGCTACCCTTTGGGGCACATTTGCTGAAAGGTAGTGAGATATATTCCTTAAAATGAGTGTTCATTTTGTCCTAAGCACACTTCCTCCAGTCCTTGAGTTTTATTGCCTCTTTTAGGAGAAGGTTTGCAGTAAAAATACGTGTGGTTAGAAGTGGACAATGTTTTTTTTTGTCCATGGACTAAGCAAACAGTGATGTAGAGTCAGCACTTTGACACAGGGGACTATCAAAGACTTATGTTCAGCAACAGAGAATAACTGTTTTGTTTTGTGCCTCTCTTTATCCAAGACACTGGAGACATGCTTTAGCTATAACAGGGATCTATATTTCCAATCTCATACACAATCTCTGCCATCTTACTCTCTCTCTCTCCCTCCCCCCTTTGTCTCTGTTGCTTTTCTTCCTTCTTTCTCTCATCTCACCTTGCATCCTAGGCTACAGAAGCCTCCAGAGGACAAACTTACAAATGGAAACTAAACTGATAGGTAGCAACTAACTGAATAGAACAAAAAACAACACTGATCTTTCTTATCAGTTAATTTCTGCAACAAAGTTTTCACTTTTTTTTGTGGTTTCCTTTGTCTCGCAGTCCTCCTAACTCCTGGGACATCAGGATCTGGGTTGAATTGTGGCTCATCTTCTTGTACTGAGGATTGTCTGTCATCATCATCAATATCATCTAAGATCTCCGCATCCTGGGTGAAATCAAGCTTCTCGTTTACACCTCCAGTGGTACGTGCTTTGGAAAGCCTTGAAATATTCAATTTCCTACCGTCACTCAGTATAGCTGAGTCCCCTCAGATTTCTGCTATCTATAGAAGAGATGAATATCGTGAACAGCCTTTCCTGACCTTGTATGGTAGTTTTACATGAACAAAATCACCTATGTGAAATGTGTGTGGCTTGGCACCTTTCTTATGATCCACATACCATTTATATTTTTCTTGTTTGTTCTTAACTCGGTCATGAATAGCTGCTTCAGTAGCTTTGGGTGGCAAGGAAGATCATGCAATTCTCGCTATGTAGTACGCTTAGTATTAGTTTTATGTCCTTAATAATTCAAAAGGTGATATGCCTGTAGTTGAGTGTGGAGTAGTCCTGTAAGCAAATAGGGTGTGGTGCTTCTTTCTATGGCTGTTGTTGCAAATTAGCGAGTTATAAACTTTCCTTCAGGTGAAGTTTTTCTTAAACCTTCTTTAGAATGGTATCAAGTTCCGCTTCATCCTTACTATAAACTAAAGTGTTATCTTGGAAGTCTGTAACATCTCTCATTTCTCCAAAAATCACATGTATCATTCTTTGGCAGATGCGGCAGAGGCCAATCCAAATCTCATTCATCTGAAACAGACCCTCTGGAGTGATGAATGCTGTGTGCTTGCGGGAGCCCTCAACTAAAGGGATCTGGGGGTACGCTAAAGATATGTCTAAAGTTGTAAAGACACTAGCCTCTTTCAAAGTAAGCTGCATTTCATTTATCTTTGGTAGAGGATGACAATCAGCAACTATGTTAAAATTCAGGTCTCTCAGGTCTACACACATGCAGATTGTTCCATCTGGTTTCCGGGCAAGGACAATAGGGGAAACCCATTCTGAAGACTCAACAGGTTCAGTGATATTGGCTCTGCATAGTTTCGAGCTCTCTCTCCTTTGAGTGATTTCTGCAGTGCTATGGGTACGTTTCTTATTTTGTTGTGCAGGCATTGGATTTGCTTTCAGTTGAATTTTATGTTTGAAATGTTTTGCAATGCCAGGAATGTCAGTAAAAATATCTGAAAATTCAGCAATGATAGCAGCATGTGTCGTATTCGTTGCAACACAAGTTCTGCACTATTGGAATCCAATATCATCTGAAGGTCTAGCTGATGGTTCCATCCTAGTATCAA
This sequence comes from Sphenodon punctatus, assembly GCA_003113815.1. Classification (NCBI taxonomy): domain Eukaryota; kingdom Metazoa; phylum Chordata; class Lepidosauria; order Sphenodontia; family Sphenodontidae; genus Sphenodon; species Sphenodon punctatus. Next base: position 400,402 of record QEPC01011914.1, on the reverse strand, counting down.
AACTTCCTTTCATGCAACATACACTTTCCCTTGGTCTGTGCAACCTTTATACTCTGGGATGGGGGAACCCCATATCCCCCTGGGTGTGTGTCCGGAGGATGCAAGGACTGGGCTTGGCAAAGAGCACATGTAACGTTTATCAAGGATTATGGTGAAAGGTGAGCCAGAATCAGCTAGTATTCTCAACTCATGGCCATTGATTTGCACTTTGCGGTGTGGAGTGGCTTGATGATCTCCAGTCACATTCAGAACATTGTCAAAATCTGATTTATCCTCCTCCTCATCTGGAAGAACTTCTTGCACAATGTTTACAGACTTTGGAAAATGTCCCTTTTTTGTTCTGCTTGTTGCAAGTTTCTTTTTTTGCTGGATACCTCAGAAAATCAGCTTTGTGGCTGGGGTCACCACAAGGATAGCACTGGTAGCTCTTTTGCACTTGGGGCAGACCTAGCTTTGGAGATGTTAGCTGGGAGGTTTTGTGTAGTGGCTGTTTGGACTGACCTGTGTTAATGTCTGCAGATTGGGTAACACCTCATTTAAAAACACCTCAGGATAACTGTGGGTGCTGACATTAACACCGCTTTTAAACGAGACGCTGAAAAGCGCCTCCTGAGCCCTGCGTTGAGAGAAAAGCCACGCGGGGAGGGTTTACATGCTCCCTGCGCTGCCGGAAGTGACGTGCTCCCCATTGCCAGCAGCGGCTGGAGATGCGGTGCTTTGAAGAGGCGTGTTCTGAAAACCTCGCTTTCAGAATGCACCCCTTCAAAGCACCGCATCTCCAGCCGCCGCTGCTGCCGACAACGGGGAGCACGTCACTTCCGGCAGCGCGGGGAGCGTGTAAACACTCCCCGCGTGGCTTTTCTCTCAACGCGGGGCTCAGGAGGCGCTTTTCAGCGTCTCGTTTAAAAGTGGCGTTAGTGTCAGAGAAAGTTTGTCAAGTTTGGATAAATCTCAACATTTTTCTTTTTTGGGATTATGAAACAGGAATGGGAATCTCCCCCAAATATTGTTTTTTTTTACTGCAATCCTCCAAGCATTTTGAAGGAAGAGGATTTGTGGCTGTAGTGTGATGCTTGTTTTGAGTCAGATCAGGAACTCCACGACATCTGCCTTTGTGATGCTATCCCTGTGTATTCTGTGGTGCCAGCCAGAATAAAATTAAAATGGGGGGAGGGGATGAGGGGGCGTTTTCTGTGGCTGCATCGCAACTGTGGAACTCCCTCCTGTTGTAGGTCTGCTTGACTACCGACGTCCCCTCTTTCCATAGACAGTGTAAGACCTGGCTGTTCCGCCAGGCCTTTACCGAGGGAGATGGGGTGCAGGGGCGTAGCTAAGTTGGAATGGGCCCAGGGACAGGAAATGAACTTTGGGCCCCCCCCTGCCCCTCTCCCTCCCCTCTTTCCTCACCTCAATGTCCTTATTGCATACAACTGTCAACAAACGTACTTATTAAATTAAAACATGTACTCAGCTACTGCAATGGCCTCTTCCTTGCTTTTAGCTATGGAAACACAGAAATAGTAACATATGGCCTCCCCCTGAGCCCCTCCTGATTTCTCAGCCCCCTCCCCCCAGAGAACCCCCTCCTGTTCC
>QEPC01011914.1:370464-395031 GCA_003113815.1 Sphenodon punctatus | reverse complement strand
TTTGGGAGAACTTCGATATACTATTACTCCAAGAAACTTGGCCTGCCTGGCTATGAGATTAACTGGCAGAAGGCAGCCTCAGCAGGCTCTAGGGGAAGGCTGAGTGGGGGGACAGCTTGTTTAATTTCAAAAGATTTAAAGGCTAAACTAGTTCCTCTGCCAGGGGGGATTTTGTTTGGTTGCGGTAGTGTATTACAAGTAGCCAATTTGGTTTTGTTGGTGATCTGTATATATATCCCCCACAGCAATACCTTGTATTATGAGGAAAAATTTTGGGCAGAGTTGTTGGTGTTTTTGGAGTCTTCTCAAGCCTTGTTTCCAGGGGCTATGTTACTGTTGGCTGGGGATTTTAATGCCTGGATGGGAGCCCAAGATTTGGATCTGTTTCAGTATGGTGGGTTTGGGTTTGATAAGGACCTATCCCCATTGGTGACAAGACTGGCAAAGTATACTGGTATAAATAAAAATGGTGTTATTGCAAAATTGTTGTATCAAACGGATATGTATGTATTAAATGGGTGCTGTCGGAATGATCACCCAGGGGAACTTACATATCTATCTGTTAGGGGCTAAGGCACTGTAGATTATATGGCAGTGTCTTCAAACATAATCCCTTTAGTTAAATCTTTTGAGGTGGGCTCCCGAATTGAAAGTGACCATTTACCCTTAGAGATGTTATTCAGGTAGGCACAGTCAGGAGACTTTGGGATAAATATCTGGAAACCAACATGAAATTGCGCCTGTACTCCCCTAAGGGAATTCAATTTGCGGAAGGAGTTACGGAGGCCAAATCTCTGGAAGAGCTGTTGACCTGGTATCAAGGTCTAGTTGATTGGATAGTTCCTTTTATTACAAGTACACCATCACCTAAAGGTAGGGGGAGTTCCATCCCCACCTGGTTTGATGGAGATTGTATGCGAGAAAGAAGAAAACTTAGGAACCTATATCGTAAATACAGAGATTCCCAAAGAAACAGTTATTTGAGGAATCTTATAGATAGCAGGAGAGCGTTTAGGAAGCTTATGGTGTCAAAGAAGAAAGCTTACTATAGGCTCTCTTGGGAGATCTTAGATAAAGCTTCCAAGAACACTAATTCTACTGGATTTTGGAAATTGGTGAGGGGAATAGGTCAAACTAAGCTGGACCCTGGTAATTCCCAGGTTTCAGCTGCAGACTGGAAGCAGCACTTCAAGGTACTCTGTCTTCTCTAGTGAGATTATGAGGGCAAATCCAATAGATCTGCTACTGATACCATGGGAACTGGTTTCCTCTGAGGAACTAATGGTGTTAATCGAAGGTCTGAAGAGTGACAAAGCACCTGGGGTGGATTTCATTCTGACTGAATTGCTGAAAGTCGGCAAACAATGGTGGGCCCCAGTGTTAGCTGCCTTGTTCACTGGGATAAATGCCTCTGGCAATATCCCAGTGGACTGTGGTCAGTCAATAGTAGTTCCAATATTTAAGAAGGGCAGCCCCTCAGATCCTAAGAATTATAGGCCAATTAGCTTTTTTAGTATAATTATATGCTAAATATTTACTTTTGAAATGAAAAAATGGCTAGAGGGAAACGAAATTCTAAAAAATGAGCAGATAGGTTTCAGGGAAGGAAGGTCAACAAATGACCATTGTTTTTTATTTTCCCATTTAATACAGAAATATGCTGGCTCTCAAAAAGCATTGTTTGCAGCATTTATTATCTTCGGGCTGATTTTGATTTGGTTCCTAGAGGGAGTCTTTGGCAAAAACTGACCGCATCAGGTGTTGACCAGAGGTTATTCTATTTAATTCAAAGGTTATATAGGAATACATCAATAAAGGTCAGACTGAATACATGTGGGGCCTTAACAGATAACATCAAAACGGGGAGGGGAGTCAAGCAGGGATGTATTTTAGCACCAACACTTTTCAACTTTTATCTGAACGATATTGTAGATGAGTTTACGTCCCCATCTTTCCACACACACACCCAGCTGGGTGAAACATGTGTTGCATGTTTGCTGTATGCAGACAACGTTGTGTTACTTTCAAGGTCCCAGGTGGGCCAATGTAGACAGCTAGAAACTTTTGGGAAATATTGTGCGGATAATTTTCTGGAAGTCAACTATAAAAAGACTGTTGGTCTTCTCCCATAATAAAACAATACACAGATGGTATATGGATAAAAATGAAATCCAACAAGTCCAGACCTATAAATATTTGGGACTTCTTTTTAAATCTAATGGAGGCTGGTCTATGCATGCCCAGGCAATTTAGGCTACGGCTAAACAATTAAATAAATCTCGAATATCTTTCTTTAAGACTGCGGGGGGGAGGGGGGAGGTTTCGCTGGTTATACCAGCAATTAATATCTTTGTACAGAAATGCATGCCACAAATCTTGTATGGAGCCCAATTCTGGGCACTCAACAAGATTAGAAGTCTAGAGAAACTCCAATCTGGGTTTATCAGGTCCTTGCTGACTGCCCCTTGTGGAGTTAAAAGCCTAGCACTTTGTTTGGAATGTGGCTTCCACTCCTACATGTGAAGGTTTGGTCTGGGGCAATAAACTACTGGTTGCGGCTTTACTTTAAAATGGCAGCGCCTCTTTCGCAACTGGTGAGTCATGATGAGATTACGAATCCATGGGTAAGTACTGTAGATAATAAAATAAAAGAAATGGGTTTCTCCATAATGGCTCTTGACGCATTGGGATATAAAGACGCTAAAAAAATGGTAATAGAAAGGATGATAGCTATTACTAGACAGGAAACCCGGACTACAATTGGGGGAACTAGATCCCATGGTCACTATCTACTGATGAAGAATGAAACTTTGTCACCAGTGCCATATCTTGATAGGGGACTAACGCCAAAAGATAGGAGGCTTTTTACCTGGCAAGACTAAATATCTTCCCCTCAGCCTTGGTGGAGGGGAGATACAGAGGTATCCCTTTGGCGGATCGGCTCTACCCATGTAAGTTAAGACAGATTGAGACAATGAGTCATATTTTATTGGACTGTATATTTTTTTATTGAGGCGCGTAATAAATATATTTTCCCATTAATTACTTCCTATCCTGGAAGAACGCCAGAATTTTATGTTAGTTTTTTGCTGGGTGATTGTTCCTCATATGTTACGGGAAAGGTAACAAAATATTTAATGCAGGTTCATATTATTAAGCTGAGGAAAGCTGAATTCCAGTAACTTTGTAAGTTTAAACAAGTATGTACATCTGATTGTTAGTGTCTAAGGTAGGGATGCTCGAGGGGATTTGGATATGAAACGCTTTTTAGTTTTTATTCCTATTTTTATTTGTATCCCTTGTCTGGGGACTTTTTAGATTATTTTGGATATGTATTGAGGTTTATGAATATTGTATGCAATGGCCTAATTGGCAACGCAATAAAGACTGACTGACTGACTGACTGACTGAATGAATGAATCTTTTGGCAACCAAAGTTGCACGGTGGAACCAGCAATCAACCTTGTTGTAAGATATTTCCAATCAGTAGGAATATAACCAAAAACAAATTTCAAGGCAAAAAAAATTAAACTAGCGTTCAACCCTATATTGACCCTTTGGTCCATTTCATGCCAAAAATCCCAGAGACTTTAAATTCTTTGGCCCCTTTGAATAAAAAAACAGCCTGTGGCATATATTCCTAGTGGATCGAGAGTGAAACACCTATGAGCCATTGTCTGTCAATATCTGACACATTGACTAGAGTCCCAGCACGCATTGCATTAGACAGAGAGAATGACTTACTGGCACCGAGATACAAGATCTGTCCTCAACAACAGACTGTGTGGCTGAGTCAGTGTCATTAATCATAGCTCTCTCCCAGTGAGTTGCAAATGTGTCATATGCAGGCGGAACGGACGGATAATTCAGCACAATTGCATCTAAGATATTTGCAAGTGCACACTGTTACATAGTATTTATAGCAATTAAAAATGTGGTCTGCTGCTCACTATACCCAGAAGACAAAGACTTAAGGATGTAGGGTGGTTTTAGGCTGGAACAAATATCTGAAGTGAATCCTTAATTTGTCTAGCTTGGTCTATTTGAATCTGTTTCAATGAAATGTAGATGGAGCAGGATTTGCTTCCGACATTATTTGCAGTTTTGAATTTTCATTTCACAATTTTCATATTTTGTTTTCCATTCACTTTGTCATTCCTTCCATTTTGGCAGTACTATCTGGTAATGTGCTTCTGCATTTTTGAATGTGATCAGTCTAAAACGAAACAATCACATTCATGTTCAAACATTCAAAATACTGAAGAAACTGAAATACTGATCATGAAATACTGAAACCAAGATTAAAAACCAAAAATGAAGCAGGACGCAAATTCTGCTTTGAATCTGCTTCACTAAAACCAAGTACCAAATACTGAAGCTGAGATAAGTACTGGGAAAAAAAGGGGGTAAACCCATCAAAAATGCTGTAGCTGAACCATCAATGGCAGTTCAGATAATAACTGAAGATCCTCTACATAACTGTTTAAAAAAAAGAAAAAAGAAAAAATTGGATAAGTTTTTAGAGGATAGTTTCACAATTGGCTATTAGTCAAATTGTTTAGGGGATGCAACCTCAGACTATTGGGACATGGGAATAAATAGCAGGAAATAAATCACTCCATTATGATCTGCTGCGTATTTCTCTGAGGTGAACAGTCAAAGAACTAGCCACTGTCAGAGACCGGATGGACCATTGGTCTAACCCAGTGTGGCACTTCTTATGTTCTTATTTTGCAAGCTGCCCTGAGCCTTTTGAGGGAAGGGTGGGATAAAAAATTAAATACATATCCTACCCTATCCCTTAGGGTCAGAGTAGCTTACAGCTCCTTAACTTATTAACTGTAATAACAAACTAATTGACTCAACTCTTAATCCTCACAAAAACCCTGTGAGGTAGGTTAAGCTGAGAGATCTTTGACTGGCCCAAGGTCACCCAGTGAGTTCATGGCTAAGGTGAGACTTGATTCAGGGCCTTCCACATATCTCCTGGCCCAAGTACTTCACTTTTAACCACTACATCACACTTTCCACTGTCTCCTTGCTACTGTTTGTGGTTTACTGGGTTTCTGTTTCAGTTACTTTGGGTTTGCTTTTTTGATTTTTTAAAATTCAGTTATTTCAGTCATTTCAGCATTTTGGTTATGCACTATTAACACTATTGTACATGCAGAATTTTTGCAAATGATGAAACTGAACCAACCCCCCCCTGCCCCCCCCATTCAAACTGGAGTACTTGAAAAACAACAACAACTGGATATGTGAATACCCATTTCAGGCACAGGTATTATTCACATATGTGAAGAACCCAAAATGTGAATACCAAAGTGGGGAAAAAGAAAAAAAATGAAAATACGAAGATAGAGATTTCACAATGGTAACAAAGCCGAGTTTGGATACTTGTTCATGGGAATTATTTTTGTAAATATGAAATGTCATATTTATTTCAGACCAAGTTTTTTTTTGCTTGTTACTGTCAGTGTCATAAGGAGCTGCCTAACTGAGGTCCATTTTACACAGACCTGGGAGGTGCTGTGGTGGTGGTGGGATTGATGGAGGCCACGGCAGGTGTGTAGCATGTGGACGGGCCGTCACATGGATGCCTGTTCACCTCCACCCATCTCCACGCGTGGAGGCACCTCCATTTTCCCCAGTGCATCCATGCGTAGGGGATCGGTGGAGGTGGGTGGAGCACGGGAACATGCACGCACCCCCACCCATCCCTATTAGCGATCAGACAGACCACCCCCACCCCCGTCTACGCTGTCGCACATGTGGTGGAGGGGGGGAGCGTCCATGTAAAAAGGGTCTGAATCAGACCAATGGTCCATCTTAGGGTGAAAACAGACATGTTGCTAACCACCCTTTAGCCACCCTTGGTGGTCATTTATGCATGTTTCAGGGTTGCATAGGGCACCAATACAGCCCTGCAACATGCATAAATAACCACCAAGGGTGGTTAGCATCATGTCTGTTTTCACCCTTAGTGCACTATTGTCACAACCTGACATAGCAGCAGGGTTTCAAATCCAACTCTCTAGCAGAGGCCTCACCCAGACATACTACCTGAAACCCTCCAGGTCCAGGATCCCTGGCGGCGGCCTCACCCAGGCATGCTTGCTACCAGAGACCCTGAATCAAAGATGCTGGGGATTGAACTTGGAACTTGATACATACAAAGCATGTGCTCTATCACCTGAGCCACGGCCCATTCAAAGAACACGCTAGCGAGTCAGTGAAGCATGATTAGTATAGAACTGTTATTGGTAGATGATGTAATGACTGACCCATCTTCTGAATACAGGAAATTTTGGTAGAAATTTTATAGAACTGTATAAAAAGAAATGTGCTTCCTCCTAGAGGAGCAGCAAAGTAATCTTGGAGTTTGTTGAAGGGTAGAGCTTATTAGCTCAAGGGGTAGAGTTTGTCCCGCTTTGGCTGATTGAAAGGTTGGGAGGTATGGTATATGGATTTGTGGAAGAGGAACAGACAAGCTGTGGGTCATCTGAAGGATGTTTGATGCTTCAGGTGCTCTGAATTCAACAGAGCATTCATAGCACGGTCTTCTGTAGTATTTAGCAAGGCTCAGGGCATTTTACACCCATGTTTATTTTATTCTTTATTTCTGCCATTAAGTCTTTTTAGTAGTCAGGAACGTCCGCTTTTATGTTAGGCAAATTTATGTCCAGTTGTTTGGCAGCCAGAGGAATGATTTGGGGGAGTTTGGGGTTAGGAGATTTTACTTGCTTTTACTTTATTTTAATATATTAGGATTTAGGGAATTTTATTTGGTTTTATTATGTGTGTGATTGATGTTTTTGTCTTGTATCCTACCCTGATCCTTAATGGAAAGGGTGGGATAAAAATGTGAATAATAAAATAAAATAAATAAAAACATGAATTGGAATGATCATGGATACTCCTAGGTGATGAGCATCATCTTCTGATAGCACAGTCCTCTGAACAGATATTGGTTAGCATGGGCAAGGATCCATTTCACTTGGAGGATCACAGCAACACTGCGAGAAAATCAACCCTAACAGTGGAATAAGGTGGGATCATAACCTAATATGACAATGCAACATTTATAAAACAACCCTTCTCTAATGCATGTGGCCCTTTCAGACGCATGCTTGAGCTATGCCGAGATAGTTGGGCCTGTCACTAATAATTGTCTTGCAGCAGATTAATCACAGCAGACAGGTTTCCAGGTATCTTCCCTCTTATTGCTATGGAGACAAGTCAGTTTCTCAATCATAGCCTTGGCTGGTCCTTCAGACAGCTAAAGATTAGGATGGGATGAAATATTTCCCTGCATTTAATTATTGTGTTTTTAAAAAAATGGTATTCATCAGGAGAGTGGCAGATTAAAGGCTTCAAAGTTATCAGGCAAAGAAAGCTTCTAAAAATAAAATGTTGCTATCATTCTCTGTGTGTCTAAAATGCAGGGGATTCCAATTTCTAAATTGATTTAGAGAATGGCTGGAATCATTAAAAAGTAAATCAAAAGAAGGACTTTTTAAAAGAGATATGGCCATTCATACAGTGTCCCCATTTCAACGTGTCTTAAATGAATTTAAATATGACTTTATGAGACTGCAAATTGGCTTGCTCTTCATTGAGTTCCACCTGGTGCCTGCAGATTTACCATCAAAAGGGAAACAATATTTAAAACGTAGGAGATGGGGAGCAGGTGCAGTTGGTTTTTCTGCTAGCTGAGGCCAGATACTTTGACATACCTGTTTGATTTGGCCTGCATCGTATATGTTCCTCTGATAGGGTGTCCAATGTCCATTACTGCACATCATGGCTCTACCCCTTCCCTTCTTGATCATCACTGACAGATTCACGGCAGGCAGCTAGTTATCCATCGCTGGTGTCTCTTTAGTTCCATGAACAAGGTAAGCAAACCTCTGTTTCCCCCGAGGCTAAATGTATCAAACAAAGGACTTCCTCCCTTGGATGGCAGCTTCTTTCCCCAATCAATGTCAACCCACCGTGTTAGCAGGAAGTAAACGCGTTGTTAAGGCCACATGACACCTGACTCAAGATTACCTTCCACAAGCTTCTTTCCTCTAATTTTGAAGTCACTGCCACCCAGTTTTAAAAGGGTGCCTCTCCATCCCAGTAGTTTGCAATCATAGGATTGGGAGGGATCTCAAAGATGAACTAGTTCAAAATCAACCCCCTGCTCCAAGGCAAGACACCCTATACCTACAGCATTCAGCCAGTTCTTAAAAACTGCCAGGGAAGCAAATTCAACAACTATCCTAGGTAAACGTATTCCATTGCCTGACTGCTCTTACAGTTAAGTTTTCCCTAATATTTAACCAAAAATCTACCTTCACTCTTCTTCTATTGTCTGTGACTGTGGAGAACAAATGTTCTCCATATTTTTTGTGACACCCCTTGAGAAATTTGAAAACTGCTATCATGTCCCCAACGTAGCTTTCTTTTCACTAGACTAAACATACCCCATTCCTTCAGCCTTTGCTCATCTATAGCTTTCATTCTAGCCTCTTTGTCATCTTGGTTGCTGTCCCCTGAATCCTCGCCAGTTTGTTAACATTTTCCCTTAAAGTGTGGTGCCCCAAACTGAACACACAGGTTGTTTTTAAATGAGATGCTACCCCTACACAGCCACCCAGGAACCACTCATCTGACCACCCATCTAAAGGTGGTGCGGCGAGATGCTTACTCCCGTGAGCCACTTAACACCCACTCACGGCACGCTGCAGAGAAATCCGGCAAGCTAAAAACATGCGTGGCAATGGGTGCCCATGCAATCCCTGCCCGTATGAACTGGGATGGTCACCCATGTCAGCAGACCAGTCTGCTGCTCATAGGCACTGTGGGTGGGGGACACGGCCTTTGCAAGTCACAGGAACTGGCCACAACTTGCACTGCTGATGGATGTTCCCCAGCGCCCATGCTGGGACATGCCAATTTCAAAGGCTCACCCGGTGCACTTCCCTCTCCTCCATGGTCTGTGCTGGGAGCCATCTGTTAGAATTCCCTCCCCAAGCACCCCACCTGAGTGGTACAGTGTATATCCCGGCATCCGTGCTCTCAGATGACTCCCAAGCAGGTCACAGGAGTGCTAGCAGAGGTGGGAGTAGAATCCATTTTTGGTTTGTGAGGAATAAATGGGAGCAACTCCTTATTCAGATCTGCCTATATCCATCTGTTAACTTTTCTCTTATGCTTATCATCAGCAGCTCTTATCATTTGTGGGGCCCTGCAATGTCTTGGGTCCTATCAAAATGTGCAGCCCTTGGTGACTCCACCTACTTCCCCATGACTCCCACCCACTTGGGGCACCCTCTGCAGGGAGAGAGTAGAGCCTGCCCCCAGCCCTGGTGAAACTGTGGGCCACTATGGGGCCCCCAGAAGAGCAGGGCCCATGGCAATTGCCCTGCTTATCTTGAAGCATTTTGGAGCAGAGACTTTTTTGATCATGAATTTGTACATTGCTTAACACAGTCCTGATCTGTAACCGAGATTCCTACAGCAATTAATGGGATGATAATAAGTAGAGAGAGAAATCCCATAAGCAAGGGCACAGTTAGGTGGAAATGGGCTCTGGTGCAGAAGATGGAAAGGTCCCTGCTGGGGCATGCCACTCCAATGTGCATATGCAATCTACATGTGTGTCGGGCCCCTAGGCTTGTGGGCCCAGGTACGACTGCACTTATCGTAGCTACACCCCTGCCTGTAAGATCTTCATAACCTCAAGGCTAGGCCACTGCAATGCACTCTATGTGGGGTGGCTTTTGAAGACTGTTTGGAGCTGGTGCAGAATATGGTGGCCCAGATCCTGACGGGTTGGATCACTGGGAACATGTTATACTTGTGCTTCGGAAGCTGCATTGACTTCCAATAGCTTTCCAGGTGCAATTCAAGCTACTGGTTTTGACCTATAAAGCCTGCAGTGTCTTGCATCCTATGCATCAGAAAGACAACTTCCTCCCCCATGTTCTGTTGTGATCCTTAAGGTCAGCCAAGAAGTACTGATGGAAGTACTTTCATCAGACCACGTTTGTACAGTTAAGACTCTCAGAGAGCTATTCTCACAGAGAATTTATCACAGCCAAAGCTTGAGTTTCTTCTGGAGACAATGGCCACTTTTAGACGAGCGGTGCACAATTGCGCATATTTTGAAATGTCCGCATGATGTAATTAGATAAGACGGAAGTGGGTTATTATGTGCATATTATGGCGGTTGCGCATTTTTAAAGTCCGTGAATTAAATAGCTCACAATCGGGCTATTTAATTTGCGGACTTAAAAAATGCGCAACCGCTGTAATATACACATAATAGCCCACTTCCGTCATGTCTAATTACATCATGCGGACATTTCAAAATATGCGCAATGGCGATGCGCAATCGCATGCCACTCATCTAAAAGCGGCCAATGTAAGACCTTTCTCTTTGGCCAGGTGTTTGGTGGGCACCCAGGATTATCCCCCACCTGCTATCTGCAAACTCCGAATGTACTGTAACCAAGCCAGGAACACGTGCTTGAGTTCTCGCATCCTCATGAATGTTGCATCCCTTGTCTCTCCCTCTGTTCCCCCTTCCCTGTCTCCCCTCCCCCTGGCTTTAGATTGTAAGCTCTAGGGCAGGGACCGTGTGTATCTTATTCTCTGTAAAGTGCCAGGTACATCGCTGGTGCTATATAAATGCTTATAATAATAATAATTAATAAATAATTAATGAAGTGTTTTTTATAGGGTGGGAAGTATATTTATATTGGATTTTATTTATTTTATATTTATGGTGTTTTAATTTTATATCTGTTTTATATCTTTTGATTAGGGATGGGAATTCGATCAGTTTACAGATTTGGATTAATTACAGATTTGGAGCTAAATTTTATGGATTTCAGTATTACAGATTAATTTCCCTATTGATTTTAATGGTAAAGTTTCAGGCTGGAAACAGGATAGCATTGTATAAATAAGCAGAATTTATTAACTTATTAATGAGTCCGGCTGCCAAAATCATGAGATTAGTGTAAAAATCATGTTTTTGTTTTTGTTTTTAAAAAAAAATGTAAGTTTGGGAAGGGGGGTTGTTTGTCAACTCATTACTCCAAGAGCCAGGGCAGCTCAATAAAAACAACATACTAAAACACAATACAAATAAATCACACACATAAAAACATCAGAAACCCAGCTCACATACCATCCCACCCTGAGGTCTCTTCCACTCTCCCCACATATTCTCCCCTCCAATCCATATGTTTCTATCTCCCAGAGGGACACTGGTGGTTGTCCCTAAATCCTTCTCCCCCTGCAGCCCCCACAATACAATTAAACCAACACCAAAACCAAACTTAATCTTATAAAACTCCCACTTTGACACAACTAAAACCTCATTCCTTCCACCCCTACCAGCCCCTCCACACACTTCATCCCCACCCCTCACTGCCAGTCTCTGGAAAGGTAAGGGAGCCAGGCCTGGGTGATATAGCTAGCATTTGTGCAAAACAAAAGATGAATGTTTACACTGACAAGTACCACCTTTTGGGTGTATCTTTGAAGCTATCCATTGTTCTGTTAGCACTACAATCCTAGCATCCCATTCACACTGGCTATTAGAATTAATGGTCCATTGAAATGAATGGGGGATTGGTTTGTCACTGAAGTCAATGGGAAACTTTGTCATTGAAGTCAGAGGGAAAATGTAGATCTGTAAATACGGAAATATGGCTGTAGCCGGGAGCAGTCCTGTGGGGCTGCTGCCCCTTTTAGAAGGGGGTTGCGAGGGGCAGCCAGAGGGCTGGGCACATATGTATGGGCCTGGGAGAGCCAGCCCATAGCTATGATCAACCTGTGGGGAGAACAGGTTTATACCTCCAGGGACAGAGTGGGCAGGACACTGGCCCTTTAAGGCTGAGGAGAATAAGCCTGTCCGTGCCCACTCTGCTGGGATATAAGGAGAGCAAGGCAGCGAGCAGAGGAGTTCCTGCCAGGGAGCCGAAGGAGCAACATCTCCCTGAACAAACCTTCCTGCTCTACGCTATCCAGGGTGCGGGAGGCTGGAGAACCAGAGGGACCCAGGCAAGTGGGAGAGGCTTTGCCCAAAAGGGAGCCTCTTGCCTGGGGAAAGTTTGGCCAGAGCCTGGGGACTTTGAGGCCTTGCTGGATGGACTTTGGGGGTTGATATTGTGGTGTTCCTGTGCCTGAGAGAGATGGACCTGAGCCTGCAGGGTGGAGGCGACTGAACAGGCAGCCCCAGGGACTGTGTACACTGGTTGTGTCCAATAAAGGATTGTAGACTTAATACCCTTTGGACTCTGTGGTGTGTCCTGAGAGGGTACCCCCTTCTGTAAAGAGGGGGATTCAGTCGAGGCTTGAGGTTGAAATGGTGTAGCAGGGGGTGAGCTAATTCCCCAAGAGTGTGACCCCAGTGCCCCATGTGGCCCTGGGGGACCCCCCTGCTACAATGGCGCTGTGAATTTTGGATTAATCCATCATTTTCATTTTCAGACAGTCATGGATTAATCCTAATTTGTAATGCCCACCCCTAGTTTTTATGCTGTAGCCCACCCTGATCCCTTGGAATAGGGCAGGCTTGGAATAGGCTTATACATTGAAATAAATAAAATAAAATTCTATTACTCAATTTTGGTGCAACCTCATCCTAAATATAATGGGGCATTACCTTAGGCCATGCTATGCTAAATAGTACAGGTGTAAACATTTCCACTGTGTCAATGACTTATTCTGATATGATTCTCCTTCCTTTCCCTAAGACAACGGACTATGGAAGAGTAACTGGGCTGGAATATTGTCGATGGTCAAATTTTCTTCCCCTCAATTTTCCAACAAGGTTTTATAAAATGGCCACAAATCCAGGGTGGGGGGAAGAGGGGAGAGAGACTTTCACATCAGTTTCCAAGATTCTAAATAGTGAATTACTTACCTTTAGTATTTCAGTGACCACAGTTTAAAATTTCCATAGCATCTGTAAGTATCATTTCATAAAGGAATGATAATGGTATAGACTTGACAGAGCACGGTTATTTAAAAATATGTGAGTCCTCTTAAGCCTGACAATTGCCCATTTATTTTAGTCACATCTCCTTGCAAAGCTGTGTTTGAATGATTACATACGTATGAAAATGTCATCATTATCTGAGTTGTTTTTAACCATTCCGTTCCAATTTCCACTGCAAGATACATTAGTTACTAATGTGACTCATAACTAAAAAGAGAGCCCCAATTTTTCAGTTAATGTTTTTAAATAATGGGCATTTTTAAAAGGAACTTTATTTTAGCATAAAACTTCACTGGGCAAACAACGGTGACTGCTAGACAGTAGATATGCCATCTAATTTCATTTTAAAAGCCTCCAGTAACCAGATAAGTATTGCTCATTGCACTATCTAGTGCAGGGATGAGGAAGCTGCAGCCTGTGGGTTAGATTTGGCCTGTGGCTCTTTTTTATTTTGTTCCTTTCCAATTACTGGATTGATCATCCCGTCCTTCCCCTGAAGTATTGAAATGGTGAGCTCATGGGGGCTGTGATCAAAGATGAGGACGTGCACTCAAGGATAAGGATGACTCCATATTTCATAGATCCATGACCATCCTGAGCACACTTCCTAGGGTGTTAACAAATGAGACGAGAGCCCACACTGGGTGGGTGTCTACCCACCTGTTTATTAGATGTTCGACCTCACCCGTCGCACGGCCACCACCCATGGGACATGCAACCCCCACTCACAGCAGGCTCCCAGAGAATGTGGAGCCCGCTGTGCAGGCGAATATGGCCTAATGTGTACCCACATGCCCACATCCTGTCAGTTAGGTTGCATACAGCCTCCTCATGTGCAGTCCTCCAGCATCATAGAGTTGCAGGTGAAAAGCCTAGAGCATGCCGAGGAGCGACCACTTCTGGCCCCTGTTGCTCTTACTGCTGCGTATGTAATGGCCACCTTAAAAGCCCACTGTGCTATTTTCAAACATGTCTTCTCCCTACTTGTCCTGGTTGGTGGTACGCACTCAATGCTTCCTCTTTCTCAGTCACTGCATTCTCCGGAGTAACTTGTGGAGGATTATCATGGCTAATATCGACAGCCAGGCAACAGCCAGCACTGCTACCTTCGCTGCGCAATCTCGGGTATTAACTTCCTACAGATCCACAACTTCTGTCTAGCCAGTGGAGCTTGTGCTTATTTTCAAAGTGGCCTATGGGAGGGAAACGTTTCCCTGCCCCTGATCTAGTGCCTCAAAATGGGGAAAAGAGGCAAACAGATTCACAACGCAATTCTGAGGGCATTTAGTAAATGTCATCACTAAATGCACCCAGAATTGTGCTGAGAGGCTGCCCAGTCCTCAAACTACTTAAATCAGAGTGGTCCCTTTGAATTTATTGGAACTACTCCAGAGTAAGTGGTTTGAGGACTGTGGCCAGAGGCTCCCATCCTCATTGTGCTGTGCCAACCAAGGCCTTACTCAAGTAAATGGAGCTTGTGCCAGCCAGCACAGCAATGTGATGATCAAAGCTTGAGTTACTTGCCCAGTTCATCCAGAAATGGATGAGCGGTTTATGTACAGCAGGGAACTAAACTCCAGTCTCTAGAATCTCTGTCTTCTCCTAATTACTAGTTCATCACTGTTCTCCAAACCCCACAATACTGCAGAGAAACGTCGCTAAGCACTGACATGCTGAAATCAGTTCCCACTTAACCTCTGCTATCCGCAGCAATTAAGAAAATTCAAAACACACAACTAGAGTGACAGTCAATGAGGCTTACAGGCTAGACCTGAAATTGTTCATATCTGGCTCTTTCCATACTTTGAGGGTTTAGATAAAATGTGTGCCATAGTTCAAGTTATCCCAGTTTTCCTGCCACAAATCAAGCCGAGGGGATACTTCCAGAGATCAAGGCAAGAATTTTAATAGAGATTGGATCTCTGAAATAGGCACATTTTAGGGCATGATCCTGCAGCTCATTGTGTTGACGTGAGTCCCATTGAAATGAACAGGACTGATATTGGCACAAAGGGCTAGTGCTGTCACTAAATAGCTGCTTTATTGTGCTCCTCATACTTTTGTTGCATCCTAACATCCTTATTCCTGTGACAATACCCATTGACCTCAATGTGGACTACTTGCAGGAGTAAGACAAGAGGACATTTCCTCATACAACGTATAGTCCCATTTCAGGGCACTTGGATGATTCCTTGCACACTGAGGTGGATATATATACTCTGGTTGAATTCCTAAAGCTAAAAGCAGTGTGTAAAATTTGGTGGTTTTTTTTTTTTTTAAGTTGTCTTTTGATTTTTTTGGTGTTACGGAATTGTTCAGAACTGTGACAATGAGTTTT
The DNA here is from genome assembly GCA_003113815.1 of Sphenodon punctatus. Taxonomy (NCBI): domain Eukaryota; kingdom Metazoa; phylum Chordata; class Lepidosauria; order Sphenodontia; family Sphenodontidae; genus Sphenodon; species Sphenodon punctatus. Next base: position 379,690 of record QEPC01011914.1, on the reverse strand, counting down.
TAAGGGGAAAATACCACATGACAATAGCACTTGGGAATTCTATTTAAAAATCCATTGGCAACTTGTGAAGCAATTTTTGTGTTTTGTTTTTGCAGGAAGTGTAGCCTTTGAGGCAGCTGTGATGCTTAAAACTCTGTAGCTTGGTGTTCACAAAATAGAATGCAATGCATATTAGCCAGAGAGACTCTCCTGGTGTTATTTCCTGAGCTTGCTGTTAGGAACTTACTTAAAGAGCCAACTAGTGATGCAGCTGCAGCTAATTATAAAAAAAGAAGAATGAGGGGTTATCTTAGGGCATGAATGTTGCTGCTTTTTAGAATAAAGCTAACAGCATCCGGGAGGTGGGGGATAATGTTTGCCCATTTCAGATCTCTTTAAAATCCTTTATGGTTATAGTTAATCTTCCGTACATGTTTCAAAGATTAATTTAAGACATGGGACACAATGCTGGGGTCCTAGGTTGAGTGACACGGTTTGGCTGCCTGTATTGTGTAGGGATGGGGAAATTGTATTGAAAATTTCCTATTGAAGTCAATGGAAAACCAAACCTATTCAGTTCAGTGGGCCATTTATCATTCTAAGCCACAATCCTAGAATAATGAATGGGCCAAAGAAGAGCCTAGCAAAGTTCAATAGCGGGGAGGGGGAAATGAGCAGGAGTGCACCCCTGAATTAATCTGATCCAATGAAAATCGGGTGGATCAGGAAAATTGGATGAATCGTGTTAATCTGATTCTGATGAAAATCAAGTGAATCGTATTAATCTGATTCCGATTTCCCCATCCCTAGTATTGTGTGAGGAGAGAGACCTTTATCTTAGGCTAGGAAGGTGAATACTATTCAGTTGTTAAGGAACTGGGAGACGAAATATAATAATGAACAGTTTGCAAAGGACTGATGAGGAGTTCAGTTCTGCAAGGTGTTAAATGCCTTAGCCTCTATCCAGCCAGCCACTCTTAAGCATGTTCTTAAAGCATGTGAATCTTACCATTAAAGTCAAAAGTTGCACCGAAGCCAAGGGGACTATTGTCAGGCACACCATGGAGAAGACGACAAGGGAGACTGCTGCAAATCTGAATAGGTAGCAGTCATGTTTATTGATGACTATTAGGCATCCAGTCTAATATTAATCCAGTGCAGGTATTTGTTTCCCCCCAAGATCTGTTGACCAACTCAAGGTTAAATGAATCACAGATAATAGCCATGGGAGTCTGCTGCCTAGTATTCCAGCCTCTTGTATGCCAGGAAGTGACCCCTTCCAATAGCAGGGAATCCAGCACCTCATGCCCACTCATATTCCCTTTTGGAAGGCACACTTCCCTGGGTTAAGGGGGTGAGGTATGCTCCTTTCCCTGCAACTTTCCCAGCAGGTGCTGCCCACCCTATGTAAGTTCCTGGTCCCAGGCCTCGCCCACTCAGGGGGCATAGGCCGACATAGCATCTTATGTGGAAATGCTCACAAGGTGCATTTTTGCATTTTGTATCACATAATAGTTACCGGATCCGTGCCAGGCAGTGACAAAGGGATATGCTTTGCAGAATTGGAGCTATGGTGCTTAGTTATTTTATTAGTTCTGTTTTCCCCCTCTTCTAATCTGTACCCGCCACCTGTTCTTGAAAGTCCTGAGCTGTCTCCTAGATGCAGTGGTTCTCAAACAGGGAGTGTGACCCCTGCCCAGAAGGGTGTGAAGAGTGGGGTGTGAGAAGAAGCACAGCTGACTGGGCTGAGGGAATTTGGTAAATGGTGGGATATTGAGGGAAAGAGAGAGTGAGAGGGCAAGGGGGAATAAAGTGCATGACCAGGTGTGTGACTAGGGGCCTATTTGCACGGATTACCCCCCCCCCAACGTGTGCGGGGGTGTGTGTATCTGTGCGATCGCGGGGGTGGGAGGGGATGGGGAGGTGTCTGTTTGAACTCTGTGGCCGGTGGCTGGGGCGTGTGTGTGCTCTCCCGCACTCCACCCACCTCTGCCCATCACCCATGCACAGAGCGACGGGCGCCAATGACAGATGCTTTGTGCATGGAGGTGGGTGAGGATCCGTGGGAATGCATCCCCATGCACTGCTCACCCACCAACCATCCCCCCATGCACCCACGCCTGTTTGAAAAGAGCCTAGGTGGGAGACTCAATTACCACACACAAGAAATAGGCTAGGGGGCACTATCTCAAACATTTGAGAACTGCTGCCCTAGAGTATATTTCCATTCCATTGTGTACGGTGGGAGCAGTGCTCATGTACAGGTTAACTGATTACTGCAGTTTTCCTGATCTACCATAGGCAGTGCTTGCTTTATGGGCCGTGAATCTGGTATGGTTTGGGGGAATAAACTGGGGCTGTGGTTTCATTCATTTCTGGGGTGCTGTAACAGGATCTGCGATAGCTGAGGAAGCATTAATGTACCCTAGTCAGAAACTCACTGGGTGACCTTGGCCAGTCAGAATATTCTCTCAGCCTAACCTACCTCACAGGGTTGTTGTGAGAATTAAAAGTTGTGTTTATTAGTTTTATGTAAAGTGCTCCAAGTGCTATCTAAAAATAAAGATTATTATTAAATATTATTAATATCTACTCTTGGAAAGGGTTAATTCTGTTACACTCTTTCCCCACCCGCAAGGGCCGTAGCAGCCTATAAGGGCCACCTGAGAAAGGCTGAAGGAGTTAGTCTTCTGCAGACAGCAAATGGGGAGTGATCTCTGCATAGCGATATGTTTTTGGCCCTTTTTACACGGGCCTCTCCCACTCATGAACACGCAGAAATCTGCACGTTCATGAGTGGGAGAGGCCCATGTGAAGGACATGGCGTGGGCGCATGAGGTGAGTGGGGGTGTGTGCGCGCTTCTGCCTAACACGCATCCCCACTCACCCCCCACTCATCCCCACACATGGAGCAACTGTGGAAAACGGAGGCTGCTCTGTGCGGCCACGTGCACACCTTTCCCACCCACCATGCACGCCCATGTGCCCCCCACCTGGCAGCGCCATGTAAAAATGGCCTTTGGTCTTTATAATAATTATTTGTTGAAGTTTGACTGCAAGAATAAAGACTGTATATGATATTGGAACTCGGAGTTTGGACTGTGGTATTTATTTGCCTTTTAAAACACCCTGCTGTCCTACAAGGCTCCTTAAAGTCCATGCCTTCCAAAGCTGCAATCACTAAACCCTTGAATTAATCCAACCTGAACCCCATCACTAAATGCACTGAAATGTGCATACTCCAGACTCAAAGCAAAGCAGAAAGAAAAGAAGATATTCTGCTTTTACTGATCCAAAACGAGGTCCTTTCTTCCACACTGGGTATTTATTTCCAACATCCAATTATAAACTGCATTGAATTTTAAAAACCCGACACAGCTGTAGCGTAGAAGGTAGGCTTCTCTTTTATTGCTTTAAAATTATTTGGTAGGCACCCTGCTTTGTACTACTTTCATTTTAATTTTGCTGCAGTATCACAAGCCACGCTGACAGCCTGTCTTTAATGCAATAAAGCAGAAGTATTTTTATGAGGCAGTCTGAATAAGCACATTGCATACATATTTCACTACGTTGCAATGCAGCCAGCTACCCACAGACAGCCTTCTCATTTCTAGTATTACTATTTAGGCATTTGTTTTGGTGTGCTTTATAGATCTCCTCACTGCAGCCCACTGCCGAGAACTTTTAGTGTGTGTAAAATATTCTGCCTCTTTTCTGAGAGCAATAAGCCATACAGATTTGCTCACCATCAAGCACCCAGGTGGACTACCCATTTTAGTGTGGAAGTATCTCCTTAAAACCTAGGCGCCATTTAGACGTGCGTTTAAATCGCATGCTGCCGCGGCGGTGGCTGTGCGATTTAAATGCACGTTTGACTGCGCCCCTAGTCTGAAGGAGTCATGCTAGCCCTTCTATAATGAGTTGTGCCAATACATTTCAAGCTATAGAGTGTTAACATCTCTGCTGGGCAGGGTGAAAGTCCATGCAGGACTAGGCCCAAAGGTTGGCCAGGACGAGTCAACAGGCATGGCTATTGCAAGTGGAGACTGCCTGACCGAGGCAGAAGCAAGAAGCTTGCCTCTGAATGCAGAGTGGACTGTCACTGACTTAAAGTGAGCCACAGCCATACCCAGGACTTTGGGAAAGGTGTATAGCCCTTTATGGGTGACATGTCCATCACCGTGGGCCTTAGACATGCGCTCTGGAGCTCCATCAGTCTGTGTCTGGCACTTGAAGGGGATAGAACTGAAGCCGAGTGTGCGGTGAGCTCTGGGAGCTCTCCAAGGTCTTGAGAGGCAGGACTCAAAGCAAAGTGCTACTGGTGTGTGGCACTTCAGACAAGGCCCAGGGCTGGACTGGGAGTTAGGGTTGTGCATTTGGGTTTGGAATAAACACAAACACAAAAAAAATCTCTTTTGGGGCTTCTGTATTTGAAATTCAAAAGCTGCCCTGCAGTTTTCTGGCGTAGCTGTGATTTCACCTAAAACCACAGTTGCTTTTCTCTCATTGGGTGTTTTTAGACAAGTCCCTCCCCACTTATTACCCACCTATCATGCATGTTGCAGGGCTGCATTGTCACCCTATGCAGCCCCACAACATGCATGATGGGCGGGGAGGCATTTGTCTAAAAACACTCATTGACTTGCCCACCATCCATACTTCACATGGGCAGGACACTGGTGTAGCTGCTGGGACAGGTGGTGCAGCTGCACTGGGCCCATGTGGGTCCCGGTATTCCTGGCTGGAGCTCCAGCCCTAGCAGAGGCAGGACCCTGGGTACCACCCGGGAAGTAGGGCAGGGGGGAAATAGCTTGAATGAGGCAGAGCACGGGAAGTTGGCATTCCCTGCCCTCAGGAGAAGCAGTGGGATCATGTGGCTTTTCCAGAGGGTGAAACAGAATTTTCCAGGAACTCTGTTGCTCTCCGGCATCGGCAACACCCAGTATGCAAGGTTGGAGCTGACCCCTCTGTCCCTGCTTGTTTGCTAAGACCTCTGTGCCCTAACTAAATGTGCATCCCCCCCTCCTGCATCCCCCAACTCCATGTCCCTGATGCTGCTGCCCTGCTACTGGAGTCCCTCCTCCCCCCCACCAGGTTTGTGTGTGCACATGTGTGTATGAACCTGTGTGTGTGTGTGTGTAGCTGTGTGTATGAGGGAGTGGGTGTGTTGTTGTTATAATTATTATTACTACGGCTTTAGATTTTTTATTCTGCCCTCCTCCTAAAAAGGAATTGTGTGTACAGAGCTGTGTGTGCGCGAGAGTGGGTGCATGGAGCTCTGCGTGTGTGTGTGTGTGTGTGTGTGTGTGTGTGAAACTGAATATAAATGTGAGTGCATTCATGCTTGTGTGCATGTCTGAGGAGCAGGACTTATTCAAATAAGCAGTGGGGCTTATTGGTCAAAGGGGGGTTAGTAACTGTTTTACCAACTTTGACACAGAGGTTAGGTGACTTATCCAAAGTTGCACAACTGGTCAGAGCCACAAACAGAAGCCCAGTCTGTTGACTCCCCGTCCTGTAGCTAGGAAATTGTTATGCCTGGAGCGGGGCAGACTGCATGGTGTAGGGGCAATTTCTTGAAATTAAGAAACTAGGGCACAACCTGGAACACACTGTATGTCTACAGGGTGGGTGGGGAGGTTCCCCATGCCTACTCCCCTGGCTACGGCCCTGCCTGTTTCGTGAACTGTTATCCTGTGTCGCCTTCCCTTTGCTAAAGTACAGATATCTCTAATAGCAAGGGTCCCAAACATTGCATGGCTTTGCTGCTGTCTGGGTCACTGGCATAGCTTACTATAGGGAGAGGAGGGACATTTGTCCTGAGGTCCAAGGTGTGACTGTGTGTGTGGGGCGCACAAATGATTCTGTCTGGTGTGTTGTGGCACATGGCAGTATTGCCACCTCTCCCCACCTATGGTGACTGCTTGGAAGCTGCAGCTGGTGCAGAATGCGGCGGCCCGGCTCCTGGTGGGGTTGGGTCGTTGGGAGCACATTACACCAGTGCTCCGATCTCTGCCCTGGCTGCCAATAGTCTTCTTGGCCCGATTCAAAGTGTTGGTTTTAACCCTTATAGGGTCTGGGCCCTGCTTATCTGCGAGACCGCCTCACTCCCCGGGTCCTGGATCGGCCCCTGCGGTCATCCAGGGGCACGCTGCTGGAGGTCCCCCGGGTTTCTCGAGGGGCCACACAGGGCAGGGGGTTCTTGGTGGCTGCACCGCACCTATGGCATTCCCTCCTGGTAGGGGCATGCCTGACCCCGGGCCTTCTGTAAGAACTGCAAAACCTGGCTGTTCTGTCAGGCATTTGGTGAGGGGTAGGGTTGGGTTGGGGAGGGGGTGTTTTTGTTTAGTATTAAGGATGTTTTTATAGTGTTTCAAACTGTTTTATATTTTTTATATATTGTTGTTAGCCGCTCTGAGCCACCTGAGGTGGGGAGAGCAGGATATAAATACTGTGAAATAAATATAAATAATAAATAAATCAGGAGGCTTATGAAAAATACATGCTGCAGGCCAGGAGTGCCCTGTGCGGGGACTGTGTAGCCGGTATGTGGATGGGCAGCCATGCGGGGAGCTGCCCATGTGACGTGCTTCCCACGCACTTCCCATGTATTGATGCCCCGCACCCACCCCACGCACTGACCACAGACACACATCCCTTCGCACCGCTCTCGTGTAAAAACACCCAAAGAACTCTATGATTAGAAGGAACCTCAAGAATCATCTAGTCCAACCCCCTGGTTGACATGGTAACCACCAGGGAGCAGATTCATTCTAGTCACTATATTTTTACCTCCAATACCCACCTTTTAATATAACCTGGTTAATGGACATACCACAAATTCAGCTTTCTGACGGTTTTCAGCAATGTCATTCCTTTGTCAGGAACATGCTGGAACAGCACAGGCTGGATTCTTTCCTTATTATTTCGGCATACAGTTTCTTGACACAGAACAGCACTTTGGGCTATGCATTCTCAGGGTACTAATGCTTGGGGGGTATAAGTCATGTGACCTTCCGCCTCGTATCTCACACCACCAGCTAAGGGGTGTCCTAATTGGCTGAGAGTGCACCAAGCATCATGTCTTATTGCTAAATTAACATGGGCCTAATTCTTCACACGTCAAACTGGAAATGTAACCTTTACTGACACAGTGCAAATTAACATTAAATCTGACTTAAACCGTTCCTTCCTTCTGAGTGATACAACACAACTCTCCACAGAAACAAGCCCAGCTAACGGCATCAGTAAAGAACAAGTCTTCAGCGCATCATTCACGATCAGCTTTCTTGGAGGGGAAAAAAGCTAAACATTGGTTGGATAATGATAATTGTAATGCCATTAGCTGACTGACTAAATTCCTAAAGTTGGGGAGTGCTGATAATATAATAGGACCCTATTCTGGCTTGGCTTCAGATGTGTGCTCACTGCCACCACTGATGTTACACAAATGTAAAGAAAGACATGGCACTTTATTTGGGAATTTTAATTTAGCTCATAGGATGCAACATTTATACACCATACGCAGGGCTGACCTTTGGTTAGAGGGTGCTGTGCAGGGAGACCGGTCCTGGTACCCAGTGCTCCCAAGGCTATTTCTCCAGGGATCTCTCCCTGCTATGACTCTCAACCCCCTGGGTGGCTGTTTCCTGAAGAACCCTGCCCCCCACCTCGCCTCACCTACTAGGCTGGAGGACCACCAGACTGCCAGTCATTAAAGGGGTGGAGCTATGGAGGGCCACAGGCCCCCCCCCATTTAATTTTCATCCTGGGTACCACAAATTCTAAGGATGGCATATGAAGTTTTTAATTTTCCAATACACCAACCTGGGAAGTGCAGGGCCCTGGGTGTAGTTAGGTTGGAATGGACCCTGGTGCAGAAGAGTGTGGTGTAATGGCTAAGTGCTCAGTACTTGGATCAGGAGGTGGGGGACCCCTAGTTCAAGTCTCGCTTTAGCCAGAGACTCTCTGAGTGACCTTGGGCCAGTCACAATCTTCTCTCAGCCTAACCTACCTCACAGGTTTCTTGTGAGGATTAAAAGTTGTGTTCATTTGTTATATGTGAAGCTCTCTGAGTGCTGTGGCAGGGGAGTGCTATATAAAAATAAATATTATTATTAATTTTTAAAATTTTATTATTAATACAGCAGAATTTCCAAAACTTTTGTCAGTGAGACCCCATTTTGAGATTAAAATATTATCTCATGACCCCAGAGAATAATGATCCCAGCACCGCCTTTTCCTATTATAGCTATGCTTGGGCAAGTAGTAAAGATTTCACACAACACTCAGAATGTGGATTTGTGTCACTACTCACTCAAGAAGAGTGACATGCGAATAAACCCAGAGATATATTTACAGAATTTTCTCTTTAAAAGTCAATTTTTATTGCAAGTGTTTTTCATGAGGAATTGTCTTATGACATTCTGTCTTACTTTTTTGTGTCTGTGCCACAGCTGTGCTCTCTGTGCCCTGTTTGTGTCTTGCTGTTTGAGGCACAACCTGTTTTCTCACCCATTAGTCTTGATGGTACTTTCCAGAGTCAGTGGATTGTGGCCATTGGCTTTGCATGGAAGGGAACAGTATGTGCTCTCTTCCTCCACTGATATTGAACTTTACTCAATCTATTGTTTCTCAATCAGTATTGGGTTGCTACTCGTCATAGAGATTTCTCAGTTTCTAAAACAGCTCTGCTCTATTTTTCATAGAAAATTCATCTCTGGACTATGGATGTCCCATGTGGATTGCCTCTTAATTCCAGTCAAATCACTTATTTTACATAGATTTTCTTTCTCCTCTCTCCAAACAAATCCTTCTTCACCAGCTCCCTCGGTGAAGTGTCTGTGTCTTTTTAATAATGAGACCAGCTGTCAGATTTGCTTTCTCCTGGCATTTCAGGTTGAAAATGTGAATAAAATGCATTGGAATGAGAATGACAACCTACTGGACTCTCATCAATTCTTCATCAGTTTCACAATAAGAATTGGTTTTATTTGGACCTCCTTATGAAGTAACTGTTCTATTCTGTTTTTTTGAGGAAAAGATTCCAGGGAAAGATGTATGTTTATCTAAATGAACAGTGTAGTCTAGTGGATAAAGTGTTGGACTTGGGTGCACTGTCCAGGGTTCAGATCTTCTCTTAGCCATGGATTCACTTGGTGGCCTTGGGACTCAATACCCTATCTGTATTGGGGATGAGAATAATCCCAAACCAGGAACTTTCTACATGCTTCCCAAGATACACAAT
>QEPC01011914.1:339437-356988 GCA_003113815.1 Sphenodon punctatus | reverse complement strand
TTAGTGTGTTGTATAAACTGTGAAGTACTTTGATATGGCCGGAATGCTGATTCAAATAAACTAATTCCTTCCTTCCTTCATTTCTTCATTCAATCAACAGGAAGGTGAGAGTGGAGATCTGACTTGCAAAAGGAAAAAGAATGCAACATCATAGCTTTCGTCTCTCACTGTCTGGACCTATCTGGTGCATTTTCTTCCCTCCATTCCATATGCAAAACAAAGGGGAGAACTTGGATCTAGGGAGAATCTACTTTCATTTCCTGCTGCTTTAAAATTTAGACTCTGTAGGCTGTGTCCTGTATGTTAGGGGGTCATGTGCAGTCAAAGGACCCTGCTGCTGCTACTCAGTTCAGACTAGTCAGATAGTGGAATTATGAGTGCAGTCCACCACCCATTGAAGTCAATGGCAAAACTTCCATTGATTTTAATGACGGATGACTGCACCCTAAGCAGAAGAGATGGTGACTAGGCTGTGAGCTGGCGAATCTGGAAAACCACAGGGCTTGTCTGTCTCCAGGGATTTCAGTTGAGAGTCCCACTTTATATACATGACACTTGAATGAATCCTGCCTCTTCTCCACTGTGAAGGACCTCTCCAAATCAATGGGAGATGAGGCTGTAGCTTTAATCCCAAAGTGAACGGTGATATTTCCATCAAATTGTTATGGTGGGTGTTTAACAGATGAGAAATTAGTCCTCTGGGGTCACTGTGGAGTCCCTACGCGGCCACCACTCGCAGGTTCTGCACGATGAACTGGACAGGCGGACAGGTGTTCCTGCCCACCGCGCTCACCCCCGTCGAGACGCAGTAACTCCACAGACCACTCTAGGCACTCTACCCAGGACTCTGTGTTCCTAGCAGACCTGCACGCACATGGAGACTGCGCGCACCCTACCAAATGAGAGGCAGCCACATGGGCACACATTTGCCAACATCAACCAGCATTCGCCTGCTCCACATTCGCTGGGATTTATTTATTTATTTTGTTCAATTTATCTGACCGCACCCTCTTGCTACAGCAGCTTGAGGTGGCTCACAACATCAATTAAAATACATATAAAAAATACTATAAGTATAAATACAATATCACATAAAAACAACAAAAACCTAAGAAGTGGAGCTAAAACCCTACCATCACCCCTCTAACCATCTCCCCCTCCCCCCACTCACCAAAAGCCTGGTGTAACAGCCAGGTATTACACTGTATTTGGAAAGAGGTACGTTCTGGGGCCAAGCAGACCTCCGTCAGGAGGGAGTTCTACAGCCGAGGTGCAGCCTCTGAGAACGCCCTCTCCATGGTCACCCCCCGAGATACTCGAGGGACCTTGAGATGGGCACTCCCAGATGATTGCAGGGGCCGATCCAGGACCTGGGGGGTGAGGTGGTCCTGCAGGTAGGCAGGGTCCAAGCTGTATAGGGCTTTATAGGTCAATACCAACATCCTGAATCAGGCTCAGAAGACTATAGGCAGCCAGTGCAAAGAATGGAGCAGTGGTGTGTTGTGCCCACGGTGACCTATCCCTGTAAGGAAATGGGCTGCCACATTCTGAATTCTCTGGACCATCACCATGGGTAGCCCCATGTAGAGTGCATTGCAATAGTCCAATCTTGAGATGATGAAAGCATGGATGATGGTGGCCAGGTCAGTGTCTGAAACATATGGCCAAAGCTCTCGTACCAGGTGTAACTGGCAGAATGCACTCCTTGCCACAGCGCAGTCACCTGGACATCCAGGCGGAGCTGCGAATCAATGAGCACTCCCAGACTGTGGACCTGAGGGACCAATGGAAGGTGAACCCCGTGAATGATGGGAGCCACCACTCCCTCAGCCCCACCCACTAACATCACCTCCATCTTATCGGGATTCAGCTTCAGATGGATTGCCCTCATCCAGTCCCCCACAGCTGCCAGACACTGTGTAAGCACTGAGACTGCAGGGCCTGGGTCAGCTGAAAATGAGAGGTAGAGCTGGGTGTCATCAGCATACTGATAACACTGCACACCAAACCCTGTGATGAACCTTGCCCAATGGCTGCATGTACACATTGAACAGGAGAGGGGACAGAATAGAACCGTGCAGTACTCCACACGTGAGGTCCCAGGGAGATGACGAAGACTCCCCCAGCACCACACACTGAGTTCTCCCAGCCAGGAAGGAATAGGACCATTCAAGAACAATCCCGCCCACCCCGGCTCGGTCCCGCAAGCGGGTTACCAGCATCTCATGGACAATGGTATCAAATGCAGCCGAGAGATCTAACAGAATCAACAGGGTCGACTGACCCTGGTACAGCTCATGGCGGAGGTCATCGACCAAGTCCACAAACACAGTCTTGGTGCTAAAACCCGGATGAAAGCCAGACTGTGAGGGATCCAGAAAACTGACACGGTCCAAATGTCCCTGAAGCTGCTGAGCCACCACCCATTCAATAACCTTCCCTAAAAAGCCACCACCTATTCAATAACCTTCCCTAAAAAGCCACCACCCATTCAATAACCTTTCTTGAACAGAGGCTGCACCACCACCTTCTTGAGGCAGCTTGGCACTCTGCCCTCCCAAAGGGAGGCATTGACCACCCTGCCAACAACAGCCCCAGTGTCTCCTGGCTGGCCTTGACCAACCAGGATGGGCACAGGTCCAGTTCAAAACAAGTGGTTCTAACTGCCCCAAGGACATTCCCCACATCAGCGGGCGACACACACTGAAACTGATCCCATAAAACAGGACAAAATGGGGCTTCCATTACCGCTAGTTCTCCCATTTCTATAAGCGCAGTGTCGAAGTGATGTGTGACCCAGACGTTCCCCAAAATGGATACAGCCCCCCATGCTGTGTGATCAAGGGCCAACAAACTTGGGCCAAGGGGGGGCTTGGAAGGACAGCCCCCAGACGTGACTAAAGGCCAGCAGACATGGGAAAAGGGGCTCGGAAGGATAACCCCCCATACGAGATACATGAGCAAAGGGGGGTCTTGTAAAAGGCAGAACCAGGATGGGGCCCAGCCGCCATGGAACTTGGCAAAAGTAGGTCACTCATGTGGGATATTAGCTTGAACTTGGGAGAAGGGTTGAAGGGAGGATGCCCAGAGTAAATCATGGAGCCATTAAGGAAAAGGGCATTCTTCCTGTTAACAAAGCACGACTCATGGCAGCAACATTTCCCAAGACAAGGAAGGCTGTAGGCACCCTGGAAGCCAACACCCTAGAATCCAGGTGTCACTTTGTGGCACTTGATTCACACCTGGCGCCTCCTTTGTATCAAGGATGTTTCTTCCTCCCCTCCCTAACTATCTGCTAGCCACTTTTTATTTACCTTATTTACCTTTTATTTACCTTTCCCCCGTGAGTCAATGCATCTAGGATAGCCCTTGTTGTGATGGAAGTAGAAGTTTTGGTTTCTCCCCTCGTCAGCCCATTGTACACCCCAACTACCCATCGTAGCCTCCCCAAATCCTTTGTCCAAAGCCCTATAACTGCCCCTGGTTTCCTTGTCAAAGGGAGAGAAATCTTGGAATGCAGATACGTGCGGTTCGCTCTGTACGTGTCTGTGCTAAGAGGTCTCCCAGACTTCGGTCTGCCCCTCTCTTTCTTCCACCCCCCGCTGGATCCTGGGCTGCTGATCCCTTGTGCAATCAGCTAGGAGAGGTAAACCATAGGTCGACTCTCCTCTCTCTCCCCTCTTGCTCTCGCTATGCCTTCACCGAACTACCTCCCCCTTTTTCTCCTATCTTACTTTCACTTTCCCCGCAGCTGCTTGTATTCCTCCTCATGTATCCCACCAGCCAGACTGGGGCTGTGTTTCTATTTTCAGTATAGGTGTGTGTGTGTTTCATAACCTTGCCTTTTTGTAAACCAATAAACCTCATTCAGTTTTTATTGGAACATTTGTCTCTTTCTCTCTCCTTCTATTTTGGGAGGGGAACATACCCTGACTGTGGTGCGCAGTCGTACCTGTCCTCAGACTGATCCTTTTTGAACATGTGGAGACCCCTAGTTTAAGAAATTGGGCTAATCCCCCCCAAAGTTAAGGAACGGTGGATATTGGGGTACCCACCCCCCAATAGTCACGAGTGGGAGAGGGTTCTCCTGTTAACAGATGTCGTGGTGAATTTGAGTGATTTTATCCACAAAAAAGTTGATAAACCTCAACTTTTGTCACAGTGAACACTGGACGATTCCAGTTCCAAGCAGAGGGAGGCCTGACTGACCAGCCCCCTCACCACCTGGAACAGCGCAGCTGCACGCAACTTTGTGGAAGCTATGAGAACAGCAAAGAACTGCTTCTTTTCTGCCCACATAGCCACGACATAAGTTTGTAAGCTAACTCTATGCAGCAATCGGTCATCTTGAGCATGAGTACGGAACCACCATCACACCAACCACCACCCTTCACGCTTTAGTTGCCGCAGGTCCTCCATAAACCAGGGGGATCTGCATTGCCGGCACTCAGGGAGTGGATGCCTAGGAGTTGTTAGACTGATGGCCTCCGCCAGCAGAGTATTCCAAAAAGCCACGAGGTCATCGAACGAATGGTCATTGAGATCAGAGGGTATCAGAGCATCCCGGAACCTCTCAGGTTCCATAAGTCTCCAGGGTGAACCAACCTAACTGGTTTGGCACCTCTCCAGTGGCAGATGTGCACCAGGAGACTGGCCTGAAGGAGGTAATGATCCATTCATGACAAGGGCACAGCTGACACCTCCCCAACCAATGGAGGGTGCAAAAAAATCAGGTCTAGGGTATGCCTCCCATCATGTGTTGGGCCAACAACCACCTGACACAGTCCCATGGTTGTCATGGTGGCCATGAACTCATACTCTGCCTCCCCAAGGCTATTGTCGGCATGAATGTTGAAGTCCCCAAGAACCACCATCCATGGGACCACAAGACCACCTCTGACACCAGCTCAGCTAGAGCGTGCAGAGATGCTACCATACAGGTAGGTGCACGGTATACTAGCAGCAGCTCCAATCTGTCTCTGGACAAATTGGTCACAAGATGGAGGCCCTCAATGCCTGGAACAGTTTGCACCAGATACCTCATCACCGACCACGTATCCTTAAAAACAATGATACCATCAGTAGGGTCCATTGGGCAGGTGGATAGTGGGTGTGGGCAAACGTGGTGGCCACCTATAGGATGGGCAGGCTACTGTCTCATTTGTTTTCACCTTGTATCAGACAAGACTATGGCCAGTTTTTAAATGGTCCTAAGAGTCGATGGATAAGGAGTTTCTATGTCTTGCGTGGTCCAGGTACAGGATGACCAGCAGTGGCCCAAGGAGAGCACATGGATGGCTACTGACTTCGAGTCTGTGTTCCCTGAAATGACTGCTGGGAAGGAGATGGGGTGTAGGTAGATCCATAGTGAAGGAATTGTTGAATGCATTATTCTTCTTTTCACCAGAAGACATTCTGAGAATCTCCCAGCACTGCCTCTGAAGCAGGCAGGTTTACTAGTGACAGGTGTGGCTAAATGTCCCAATTTAACCTGCATGAAGTGGAAAGGCCTTCACTGAGTAAGGCCTTCCGTACATGCTTAGTATCCTTGACTGTGTTGAAATGTCGGTATTTGTCAGCACTGTACAGTGCATATAGGGTTTCATCTCTTCTTCAGTGACCTTGTCTTGCACAAGCGCACAACATGTTCTGGTCAACTGCAAACATTCCACTAACTGCTTTTTAAAACAAAGTTGACTGTAAAACCTAAGAGTGGTTGTCTGCCACCCTTACTTATGCGTCGTTAAAAGGTACCACTCCCTGGGAACAAACGTGTCTGGACCACACTCTTTGTAGATAACAGAAGCATGAAAGATCTGGGCTAATTTTGCAGTACTTCATGTGTGGCATACTTCCTCAGACATTTCATGAAGCCAGCCATAGCCTAAGAATGACCATGTGGTGACACTTGCCAATGCCTCAGTTGTCATGACTCTTGGAATTTGTTTATCAAGAAGAGGCCAACTTACCATCTTCCTACCCAAAACTATTCTCATTCAAGAGAGGATTTATATAGCCATGCTGATTTCAGTGTCTGCACTAAAGTAAGCAGGATGTGGAGAGCATAATGAACTACTAAGTGGGTGTTTATTTATTTATTTATTTAGACTTCTAGCCCACCCTTCCCCTAAGATAGGTAATATTTTACCTATATATATAGGTAATGCATGTTATATCAGGAATGTGCGGGGATTATATTGGATTGATCACATGTAACAGTTTCATGGGTAGTTGCTTGAACATACATCCTACCCATGAGCTGGTATGGGGGAAAGGGCTTATTGGGAGCAACAACCTGGCACGTTCCAGGGAGCTGCAGTAGTGGCAGTAGGTCCTGGTAGCATCAGCTTGATGCTTGCACTGTGTTTGAAATGTCTCTATTAGCATTGTACAGTGCATATGGGGTTTGATCTCTTCCTCGGTGACCTTGTCTTGCGTAAGTGCACAACATGTAACTTTTAGACAATTGCAAACAAATTTGGAACAGTCTCTCTTCCTCCCCCCGACCCCTTTAATAAAGTTAACTCTAAAACCTAAGGATGATTTTCTACCACCCTTATTTATGTGTAGTCAAAGGTACCACTCTCCAGGAACAAGGGTATCTGAACTATGTGCTTGTGGAGCTAACAGAAGCATGAAACTGCAGAGACTGGTAATCGGACTCAAAATTTAGATTATGTAGGGGTTGTCACTAAAGGTTATTTACATGTTATGCTGGCCACTTCTGTTCTTGTGTTGGTCTACATGTTTGTATGCAGAACCATAGGAATGGCTGTGTGCAAACCAAGTAGAAGCAGCTCCAGAGTTCAGATGTAGCCAATTTAACACGTATATCAAGGGGTCTGCTCTCTGCACATCAGCCATCAGCTGCTTGGCAATGAGCAGCTCTGCCTGCACCGAAGCGCTGTGGGCAGGGCTATCCCTACTTTCTGCTGGTCAAGTCTCTTCCCAGCCAGAGGTGTTGACAAGCCAGAAGCATTTTGCTGACAGCAGCCTTGACACTGAAGAACTTGTGGTCACTGCCAAAAGACCAGTGGATGTTCCCACACGTCTGCCAGCGCACGGACTGCTCTCTATCCATAGCAGCACAAGCCAGGGGCAGGTCAGAAAAAGTATTTTGTTTGTGTTCCCTGCTCCTCACGAACTTTGGAGGAAGAATTTAATTACAGCATCTGAAACACAGAGCTGCTTATCGTCCTCAATGCATGTTACCAACTATTGAAAGTAGAGGATGGAGTCCAGGCCTCACTAATTTCCCACTCACTCTACACTAGAGCTGAATTGGGTAGTGGGTTTGTTGTTTGTGAATATTATTCACATTTTTCAGGTAGCCCTTTGAGCACCCAAATGCTATCCATGACCAAAAATGGGTTCTTGCATATCTGATTTTTCAGGTATTCCATTTTGGATTTGGGGGGTTTCTGGTTTTTTTTTTGGCTCAGTTTTTTCAGCTTATTGGTAATTTAGATACTTTAGTTCAGGCCACAACTTATGAATTAGATCCGTGCCTGTCCTGGTTGGTCAAGGCCTCCAGGGAGAAGTTGGGGTCAGTGCTGGCTGGGGTTATTAACATCTCCCTTCGGGATGGGAGGGTGGCAGACTGCCTCAAGGAGCCTGTGGTTTGGCCCCTCCTTAAAAAAACCATCTCTCAATATGGATGCCCTGGTGAGTTACTGACCTGTCTCTAACCTTCACTTTTTAGGGAAAGTTATTGAATGGGTGGTGACCCAGTAGCTGCAGGCACATTTGGACCACACCGGTTTCTTAGATCCCATGCAGTCGGGCTTTTGTCCAGGTTATAGCATGGAGATGGCCTTGGNTGGTCCAGGTACAGGATGACCAGCAGTGGCCCAAGGAGAGCACATGGATGGCTACTGACTTCGAGTCTGTGTTCCCTGAAATGACTGCTGGGAAGGAGATGGGGTGTAGGTAGATCCATAGTGAAGGAATTGTTGAATGCATTATTCTTCTTTTCACCAGAAGACATTCTGAGAATCTCCCAGCACTGCCTCTGAAGCAGGCAGGTTTACTAGTGACAGGTGTGGCTAAATGTCCCAATTTAACCTGCATGAAGTGGAAAGGCCTTCACTGAGTAAGGCCTTCCGTACATGCTTAGTATCCTTGACTGTGTTGAAATGCCTGTATTTGTCAGCACTGTACAGTGCATATAGGGTTTCATCTCTTCTTCAGTGACCTTGTCTTGCACAAGCGCACAACATGATGTTCTGGTCAACTGCAAACATTCCACTAACTGCTTTTTAAAACAAAGTTGACTGTAAAACCTAAGAGTGGTTGTCTGCCACCCTTACTTATGCGTCGTTAAAAGGTACCACTCCCTGGGAACAAACGTGTCTGGACCACACTCTTTGTAGATAACAGAAGCATGAAAGATCTGGGCTAATTTTGCAGTACTTCATGTGTGGCATACTTCCTCAGACATTTCATGAAGCCAGCCATAGCCTAAGAATGACCATGTGGTGACACTTGCCAATGCCTCAGTTGTCATGACTCTTGGAATTTGTTTATCAAGAAGAGGCCAACTTACCATCTTCCTACCCAAAACTGTTCTCATTCAAGAGAGGATTTATATAGCCATGCTGATTTCAGTGTCTGCACTAAAGTAAGCATGATGTGGAGAGCATAATGAACTACTAAGTGGGTGTTTATTTATTTATTTAGACTTCTAGCCCACCCTTCCCCTAAGATAGGTAATATTTTACCTATATATATAGGTAATGCATGTTATATCAGGAATGTGCGGGGATTATATTGGATTGATCACATGTAACAGTTTCATGGGTAGTTGCTTGAACATACATCCTACCCATGAGCTGGTATGGGGGAAAGGGCTTATTGGGAGCAACAACCTGGCACGTTCCAGGGAGCTGCAGTAGTGGCAGTAGGTCCTGGTAGCATCAGCTTGATGCTTGCACTGTCTTTGAAATGTCTCTATTAGCATTGTACAGTGCATATGGGGTTTGATCTCTTCCTCAGTGACCTTGTCTTGCGTAAGTGCACAACATGTAACTTTTAGACAATTGCAAACAAATTTGGAACAGTCTCTCTTCCTCCCCCCGACCCCTTTAATAAAGTTAACTCTAAAACCTAAGGATGATTTTCTACCACCCTTATTTATGTGTAGTCAAAGGTACCACTCTCCAGGAACAAGGGTATCTGAACTATGTGCTTGTGGAGCTAACAGAAGCATGAAACTGCAGAGACTGGTAATCGGACTCAAAATTTAGATTATGTAGGGGTTGTCACTAAAGGTTATTTACATGTTATGCTGGCCACTTCTGTTCTTGTGTTGGTCTACATGTTTGTATGCAGAACCATAGGAATGGCTGTGTGCAAACCAAGTAGAAGCAGCTCCAGAGTTCAGATGTAGCCAATTTAACACGTATATCAAGGGGTCTGCTCTCTGCACATCAGCCATCAGCTGCTTGGCAATGAGCAGCTCTGCCTGCACCGAAGCGCTGTGGGCAGGGCTATCCCTACTTTCTGCTGGTCAAGTCTCTTCCCAGCCAGAGGTGTTGACAAGCCAGAAGCATTTTGCTGACAGCAGCCTTGACACTGAAGAACTTGTGGTCACTGCCAAAAGACCAGTGGATGTTCCCACACGTCTGCCAGTGCACGGACTGCTCTCTATCCATAGCAGCACAAGCCAGGGGCAGGTCAGAAAAAGTATTTTGTTTGTGTTCCCTGCTCCTCACGAACTTTGGAGGAAGAATTTAATTACAGCATCTGAAACACAGAGCTGCTTATCGTCCTCAATGCATGTTACCAACTATTGAAAGTAGAGGATGGAGTCCAGGCCTCACTAATTTCCCACTCACTCTACACTAGAGCTGAATTGGGTAGTGGGTTTGTTGTTTGTGAATATTATTCACATTTTTCAGGTAGCCCTTTGAGCACCCAAATGCTATCCATGACCAAAAATGGGTTCTTGCATATCTGATTTTTCAGGTATTCCATTTTGGATTTGGGGGGTTTCTGGTTTTTTTTTTGGCTCAGTTATTTCAGCTTATTGGTAATTTAGATACTTTAGTTCAGGCCACAACTTATGAATTAGATCCGTGCCTGTCCTGGTTGGTCAAGGCCTCCAGGGAGAAGTTGGGGTCAGTGCTGGCTGGGGTTATTAACATCTCCCTTCGGGATGGGAGGGTGGCAGACTGCCTCAAGGAGCCTGTGGTTTGGCCCCTCCTTAAAAAAACCATCTCTCAATATGGATGCCCTGGTGAGTTACTGACCTGTCTCTAATCTTCACTTTTTAGGGAAAGTTATTGAATGGGTGGTGACCCAGTAGCTGCAGGCACATTTGGACCACACCGGTTTCTTAGATCCCATGCAGTCGGGCTTTTGTCCAGGTTATAGCATGGAGATGGCATTGGTGGCCTTGGTTAATGACCTTCTAATGGAGCTAGATAGGGGTCGTACGACCCTACTAGTTCTACTGGATTTATCAGCAGCTTTTGATACTGTTAACCATGAGTTGCTGGTGACTTGCCTGCAGGACCTGGTTAGGGTAGACGGAATTGTTTTACACTGGTTCCGTTCTTATCTTGCCGGCAGATCTCAGTGGATAGTCCTAGGGGACTGTACATCGTCCCCTGGGTCTCTCGCGTGTGGGGTCCCACATGGTTCCATTCTATCCCCTCTCATGTTTAACATCTATATGAAGCTGCTTGGTGAGGTCATACGCAGCTGAGGAGTTAGTTGTCAGTCATCAATACATAGATGACACCCAGCTGTATTTATCATTTTCATCGAACCCAGGCCCTGCTGTGTCCTTGCTGTCCCCTGTAGGGGACTGGATGAGGTCGAGCTGAATGAAACTCAATCCTGATAAGATGGAGGTGATGATGGGGCGGGGGGGCGATGAGCTGAGGGAGAAGAACACCCCTGTTATTGGGGGTATTTGACCTCCATTGGTTGTGTCTGTGCAGAGCCTGCAGGTGCTCCTGGATTCACAGCTGCGCTTGGACTCTTAGGTGTTGGCTGTGGCCAGGGGAACCTTTTGCCAATTACATCTGGTGAGAAGGCTCTGCCCACATGTCTTGGACTCAGACCTCGCCACCCTCACCCATGTATTTGTCTCCTTGAGACTGGAATATTGCAATGTGCTCTACGTGGGGCTGCCCCTGATGATGATTTGGAAGCTGCAGCTGGTGCAGAATGTTGCGGCCCATCTCTTGACTGGGACGGGCTGGAGAGTGCACATTTCACCATTGCTCTACGCATTGCACTGGCTGCCTATTGTCTTCCAGGCCCGATTCAAGGTGCTGGTTTTAACCTTTAAAGCCCTTAACAGTCTGGGTCCTGCTTACCTGGAAGATCGCCTCACCCCCTGGGCGGCTCCTGCAGTCGTCCGGGAGTGCTCTCTTGGAGGTCCCGCATTTTAGGTGGGTCTTTACAGGCAGCAGGGCATTCTCAGCGGCCACGCCATCACTTTGGAATGCCCTCCCAACAGAGGTCTGCCTCAGCCTGAATTTCCTTGCCTTTCGGCGTAGTTTGTAAGACCTGTCTCTTTTACCAGGTGTTTGTTGGAGGATAGGGGGTGGGTGGGTTGTTCCACTATTTGGTCAGTTTTGCAATTTGAGGGGGCCAAACAAGGGGATTAGGGAGTTTGGGAGGAGTTTTTATTTTTGTACAAACCTTTGATGTTTTAATTGTGTTTTACTTATATTTATGGTGTATTTTATATTGTATTTTTATCTATTGTTTTGTTATATTCTTATTGCGAGCCGCCTCAAGTTACCTGTGCGAGAGAGGCAGGATTTAAATATGAAAAATAAATAAATAAAATGATGTGATAGAAATACTGAAACGATAGAATAACCAAGTTGAAACCTCACCAAACCAAAATGGAGTAACCAAAATAGATACCCAGGGTTGTGGCTATTACTCCAACTGCCATTTTCAGTTCAGGAAGTTCAGGATTACATTTTTCCAGATACCCATTTCCACATTATACTACACCATCAGGATCCAGTGAGCAGCATCTACTTTCCATTATTTGGGCCAGATTTGCAATTTGAGGAGGCCAGACAAGCATTGAGGGAGGCCTTATTCCCCATGGCTGAAAAATACTGTGAAAATCTAGCTTTTCTGTTCTCTGTTTTTCTCCAGCCCTCATTCAGTTGTTTGCATTTGTCAAACTGGGATTAAGCTGTCAAACTCCATTATAGGTTAAGCATTCACAGCTAAATGGGCGATGGGAGATACCAGTGGTGTAATGACAATCTAATAGGGGAAGCTCCTCCCCCTTGGCCCCTCAAAATAGTCATGGCTCCACCCACTCATCCAGCGGTCAGGAGATTCAAATACTGGTGGAGACTCAGTGGCACAAGAAGCAGCCTCTTCCTTCTTACATTAGTTTTGACTTTCTGTAACCCCAACAGCATTGCAACCACTTCAGGGGACATGATGGGCTGACATTAAGGAGGGAATTGCCCTCTGCACTCCATGGTCAGGAGGAAATAGCCTCTGCATCCTTTCCAGTCAGTGCCAGATCTAGGGAACTTGGTGGGAGGGGCTCCTGATATAAGAATTTGTGAAGGTCACAGTGACTCACCCATTAAAAAAGAGGGGGGGGGGGGATGGTTACAATTAACTTTTGTGGTTCTGTGATAGGGCCAACCCAACGCAGGTACTGTCCTTGCTCAAAGAAACACCAGGAATTTGTTTCCCTGAAAACACCCCTGTTTTTATTGCACAACCTCTTCCCTCAAACCATTTCTTTGAACATGTCATCTATGCATATATACAAATAGTCTATCCAAATCTCCTTGGTACCAAGGATGATATGACAGCAGCTTCTGTAAGTAAGCATACCCAAATGCTCATTTGCCACCATCCTTNGTTATTGAATGGGTGGTGACCCAGTAGCTGCAGGCACATTTGGACCACACCGGTTTCTTAGATCCCATGCAGTCGGGCTTTTGTCCAGGTTATAGCATGGAGATGGCATTGGTGGCCTTGGTTAATGACCTTCTAATGGAGCTAGATAGGGGTCGTACGACCCTACTAGTTCTACTGGATTTATCAGCAGCTTTTGATACTGTTAACCATGAGTTGCTGGTGACTTGCCTGCAGGACCTGGTTAGGGTAGACGGAATTGTTTTACACTGGTTCCGTTCTTATCTTGCCGGCAGATCTCAGTGGATAGTCCTAGGGGACTGTACATCGTCCCCTGGGTCTCTCGCGTGTGGGGTCCCACATGGTTCCATTCTATCCCCTCTCATGTTTAACATCTATATGAAGCTGCTTGGTGAGGTCATACGCAGCTGAGGAGTTAGTTGTCAGTCATCAATACATAGATGACACCCAGCTGTATTTATCATTTTCATCGAACCCAGGCCCTGCTGTGTCCTTGCTGTCCCCTGTAGGGGACTGGATGAGGTCGAGCTGAATGAAACTCAATCCTGATAAGATGGAGGTGATGATGGGGCGGGGGGGCGATGAGCTGAGGGAGAAGAACACCCCTGTTATTGGGGGTATTTGACCTCCATTGGTTGTGTCTGTGCAGAGCCTGCAGGTGCTCCTGGATTCACAGCTGCGCTTGGACTCTTAGGTGTTGGCTGTGGCCAGGGGAACCTTTTGCCAATTACATCTGGTGAGAAGGCTCTGCCCACATGTCTTGGACTCAGACCTCGCCACCCTCACCCATGTATTTGTCTCCTTGAGACTGGAATATTGCAATGTGCTCTACGTGGGGCTGCCCCTGATGATGATTTGGAAGCTGCAGCTGGTGCAGAATGTTGCGGCCCATCTCTTGACTGGGACGGGCTGGAGAGTGCACATTTCACCATTGCTCTACGCATTGCACTGGCTGCCTATTGTCTTCCAGGCCCGATTCAAGGTGCTGGTTTTAACCTTTAAAGCCCTTAACAGTCTGGGTCCTGCTTACCTGGAAGATCGCCTCACCCCCTGGGCGGCTCCTGCAGTCGTCCGGGAGTGCTCTCTTGGAGGTCCCGCATTTTAGGTGGGTCTTTACAGGCAGCAGGGCATTCTCAGCGGCCACGCCATCACTTTGGAATGCCCTCCCAACAGAGGTCTGCCTCAGCCTGAATTTCCTTGCCTTTCGGCGTAGTTTGTAAGACCTGGCTCTTTTACCAGGTGTTTGTTGGAGGACAGGGGGTGGGTGGGTTGTTCCACTATTTGGTCAGTTTTGCAATTTGAGGGGGCCAAACAAGGGGATTAGGGAGTTTGGGAGGAGTTTTTATTTTTGTACAAACCTTTGATGTTTTAATTGTGTTTTACTTATATTTATGGTGTATTTTATATTGTATTTTTATCTATTGTTTTGTTATATTCTTATTGCGAGCCGCCTCAAGTTACCTGTGCGAGAGAGGCAGGATATAAATATGAAAAATAAATAAATAAAATGATGTGATAGAAATACTGAAACGATAGAATAACCAAGTTGAAACCTCACCAAACCAAAATGGAGTAACCAAAATAGATACCCAGGGTTGTGGCTATTACTCCAACTGCCATTTTCAGTTCAGGAAGTTCAGGATTACATTTTTCCAGATACCCATTTCCACATTATACTACACCATCAGGATCCAGTGAGCAGCATCTACTTTCCATTATTTGGGCCAGATTTGCAATTTGAGGAGGCCAGACAAGCATTGAGGGAGGCCTTATTCCCCATGGCTGAAAAATACTGTGAAAATCTAGCTTTTCTGTTCTCTGTTTTTCTCCAGCCCTCATTCAGTTGTTTGCATTTGTCAAACTGGGATTAAGCTGTCAAACTCCATTATAGGTTAAGCATTCACAGCTAAATGGGCGATGGGAGATACCAGTGGTGTAATGACAATCTAATAGGGGAAGCTCCTCCCCCTTGGCCCCTCAAAATAGTCATGGCTCCACCCACTCATCCAGCGGTCAGGAGATTCAAATACTGGTGGAGACTCAGTGGCACAAGAAGCAGCCTCTTCCTTCTTACATTAGTTTTGACTTTCTGTAACCCCAACAGCATTGCAACCACTTCAGGGGACATGATGGGCTGACATTAAGGAGGGAATTGCCCTCTGCACTCCATGGTCAGGAGGAAATAGCCTCTGCATCCTTTCCAGTCAGTGCCAGATCTAGGGAACTTGGTGGGAGGGGCTCCTGATATAAGAATTTGTGAAGGTCACAGTGACTCACCCATTAAAAAAGGGGGGGGGGGACGATGGTTACAATTAACTTTTGTGGTTCTGTGATAGGGCCAACCCAACGCAGGTACTGTCCTTGCTCAAAGAAACACCAGGAATTTGTTTCCCTGAAAACACCCCTGTTTTTATTGCACAACCTCTTCCCTCAAACCATTTCTTTGAACATGTCATCTATGCATATATACAAATAGTCTATCCAAATCTCCTTGGTACCAAGGATGATATGACAGCAGCTTCTGTAAGTAAGCATACCCAAATGCTCATTTGCCACCATCCTTCACACCCCATGGATTCTGAGGAATAAGGTAGGTCTTGCTCTGCAGCCCCTTGAGATGCCTTTCTGTGTTCCCTGGATAGTTCTGAGTGGCCGTGGGAGAGATGGAAACAAAGTAGTTCAAATGATATCTTTTTTCAGACCAACTTCTGCTGATGAGAATGTGCAAGTTTTCGGGCCACACAGGGGGCCTTTCCTCAGGCATGTAGAATAGCCAGTCAAATATATAAACTGAACAAATGTAGGACAGGCATATTTGGTGTGTGTGAGAGTTAGACTTGGAGAAAAGAGAGAGAGATGCCAGACATTTAAAAACAGAGCTGCAAAAAACATATATTGGGTGTAGGAAACATTGGGTATTTTTACACACACCTTAAAGTGCTGGTCATTCAATCTTCCGCGTTTACAAGTCCACAAATTCCGGATGCATTTTTCTCTCACACACTGCCCTGAGGCAGTTCCTGGATGCATTCGTCACACACACACTGCCCTGAGGAAGCCTAAAGTAACCACAGCTGTAGACGTGAAGGGCTGCCATGGAAACCAAGTGACCACAGCTGCCTGGAGCAAAGCAGTTTACAGGAGAACTTTTTACACAGAAAAGTTCTGGGAGAAATTCTATGCAGAAGTTCAAAGAGCCAGATGTTTAAGATCTGAGTGAGTGGTTTAGACACACAGAAAGTTCAGGATGTAACAGCAAACATGCAGGAGAAATGCGTGTGTAAAGACACCCATTGAAACAGTAGGTAGTGGTAAACACAGAAAGGACACATGCGTTGCTGGGGGTATAGTAGGAAACGGCTTATCAGGTGAAGGGAATGAAAAGAACTGGATTCACAGCAGTAGCACAAAGAAAAAACAACCTTTGGGTGCCTTTAGCCAGACTCCTGCTCCGCCCCAGCCCTGGATGGCCCGTCTATGCAAAGGCAGGCCACCTTAAGGTGAGGCAAAGCAGGAATGGAGCAGGTGCTGTCTGCTCCAGGCCTGCTCTGCTCATGGTGCTCTAGAATATCCCAGAGCACCGCGAATGGTGCCACCTGAACTCGCAGTACCGGCTGGGGGAGCAGAGCAGTGGTCCATCTAAAGGGCTGCTGAGCACTGCAGTTCTGCTCCTGGCTGTGGGTTGCCACGGCACCGGGCATAGAGCTGTGGGCAGCAGCATAGAGCGACTGTCGATTCGCCCACAGCTCTATGGCAAGGGGGAGAGGGTGTGTGTGGGCAGTGGCAGCAGGCTCAGTTTAAACCCTTTGCTGCCAGAGTCTCAAAGCAGCCTGTGTGTTACTGCTGTGAACTCAGTTCCTTTCATATGTGTGTGCCCTTCATCTGTTAAACTATTTCCTATAATCCCAATCCGTATGTTTGCTTTAACCTCATCTTCTTTATGTGTTTATCACTACTAGCTATTGTTTTGTCTCTTACACCACTACATGTCTTTTACAAGTCTTTTACAAGTCTGTTCCGCCAGGGAGGAGGGGGAAGGGGGTGCCACGCACCAAACCCTAACCCCCTGCCTCCCGCAGACACGGAACAGCACCCGGGTGGATGAGCCCCCGGAGGACACTGGACCAGCCCGGGCAGAGGAGGAGGAGGACGAACCACAGTGGAGAAGAGGGAGGAAGGCGTACCACAGACGGGGCCAGTGGGGCCTCCAGGAGACCCGGGACTTCATTAGGATATGGGGGACCCTGGAGTACCAGCTGGAGCTCACGCTCAACCAGCGCAACGAGCATGTCTACCAGGACATAGTGCGGGATATGGAGGCGGTGGGGCATCAGCGCACAGCGCCACTCAAAGGCCAAGGAGCTGAAGAGGGGGTACAAGGCCATCTGGGACAACAATAGGCGGTCTGGACATGGAGCCCGGGCCGCCCCATTCTATGATGCCCTGGACTGCATCCTGCATATGAAGGGGTCCATAGTTGCCCCACGGCTTGTCGGGAGCGCTGTGGTCCAGGGCAGGGAACAGGCTGAGGTACCCCCTTCCCCTCACTACCACACTGGTAGACACGAGCTCCAGGGCCCTGGACCCCCAGGAGGAAAGCCCAGGGTCCCCCGGCACCTGCATCCCCCCCCAGACAGCAGCCCAGAGAGCACCCACCCCCAGGCTGGGCAAG
>QEPC01011914.1:278618-319376 GCA_003113815.1 Sphenodon punctatus | reverse complement strand
GGGTGTCTTTAGACATAACGCTGTTCAGTGTTCTGTAACACAGTGTCCTACCATTACAGTGTTTAGACATACCGTCAACACAGTGTTCACCCCAAACACTGATTGAACTGTCAAGACCTGGCAGAATTCACTTCCAGTGTTTGGGGGTGAACACTGTGTTGATGGTATGTCTAAACACTGTAACGGTAGAACTCTGAACAGTGTTATGTCTAAAGACAGACGGCCCATTCCCCAATCCAGCACAGAGTTTAGTGGTGATGGCAGCAGGATCAGGGGTAAGAGAGGTGGTGGCATAAGGGGTGGGGGCACCTCTTCCACCCCGATCCAACTTCTGTCATCGCCTCTTCTGCCCCCGATCTTGCTGCTGCTGCCACCTCCATTAAACCCTGCACTGATCAGGAGACGGGAAGGGCCACCTAGGGCAGCAAGTTGAAGAGGGCTCCTCTCCCCTCCCCCTCCATTGCAGAGCTTCTCGGTAGTGGCAGCAGCGGGGCAGCTGGATGGCGGGGTGTGTGTGTGGAGGGAAGTGAGAGAGCTACCCCCTTCAACTTGCTACCTTAGGTGTCCACTTGAAATTCCTAACTAATGATAGCACTAGCCCTGCTAATATGCCAATTTGCGTAGTTTTTAAATGTTAACTCATCTGCACATGTAATTTTATTATACAATGTAACGTATGTAGCATTTCTTTGTAATGGAACATTGTGTTCTGTGTAGTTCGATGTGCCTGTAGGGGAAACCTGAAGTAAGGCTGTTCTTTTGTCTGCCACTCAGCGAGAGTAAAAGTGGCAGAATATGACTTTAATGAATAGAACCAGCACACATTGTCTGCTGTTCTGCAGGAATAACTCTTATGAACAATCGCTTGTGTGAAGGTTATATGACATAAGTAGCAGATTGCCAATTACGATGCAGACACTGGCAGTTCTGAACAGGTGGTCCTAGTCAGCGCAGTGATGGGATACTTAGCCAAAATGATTGCTAAGGAATAAGTGGGGTGAGAGGATCTCCTATATTGAGATTTATACAACAGATACCCCATTATCCGGACTTCCTAAATCCATTTTCTTCCTTATCCCAAACATGCTTTATGTCCTACAACTCTCAAACACCCTCCACATCTGTAACACTGTATACCTGTTACAATTAAAAAACAAAACAAAGGAAAACCCAAACCCATATCTTGATACTTCTCTAATCTGAGATAAAAAGCCATGTTCTTGGAACAGTGCTTAATTTGTGTACAACGCCGACATCTCCAAACAAACGAAAAGGTGCCAGGGCTCCACCTGCTCCAGAAGCTCTTCCCCTTGACCCCAGAAGCAGGGGTGGGGGGAGGGAGATTCAGAGGGTCTTGCCTAGCCCCCTGCCTCCACTCCTACTTTGCCAGCCCATGCTCAGGACCAGTTTCAGCTTGATAAGGGCAGCCGCTCTGCGGCTCTCTTGCCGCGCGCTGCACCACAGCTGTGTCCCCGGTTGCCCAGCAACCTGGGGAGCATGTGGCGCAGCATTCTGGGAATCACGTGGGTCCTGGCGCCGCCCCACTGGCTGAGCATCAGGATGTGTTTGTGTCTCCAGTTGCCTAGCAACCAGAGACGTGCTCCGCCAAGCCAATGATCAGCTTTTTTGTGGCAAAACACTCTAACTTCCAAATAGCTGATAGGCATCAGTAGCAGCACCCTCCCTTTTAATTCAGAGCAGCCGAACCCAGTCTGAGGAGAGACAGGGGCCAAGGTTGGTGCTTCTGCACCTAGCTTGGATGAGCGTGTGACTTACAGATGGAGCAGAAAAAACATGGTCTGGAAGAGATGCTGGGGCTGAGCCCTGGCTCTGTGGTGTTTGGATAAGGGGAGGGATGTCGACTGTATAGATTAGGGGTGGGGACAAAATCTGGCCCATGGCTATCTTTACTTTGGCCCCTTCCAATGTCCAGATTTAGCCCATTGATCCAGTCCCTACCATCAACCACTGAAAGCATGAGCTCGGAGGAAGGGAATGGAGCAGGAGCATAGCTCGGTTGGAATGGGCCCAGGTGCAAGAAATGGATTTGAGGCCCTCTGTCACCATCCTCTCCCCTGCCCCACCCCTCCCCTACTTACTCACCCCAGTGCCCCTGCCTGCTGTGCCTGAGCCCTGGAGGCTGCACTGCCTAGGGATGTGTGAACATGGTTTGGAAGTTTGGGGTTTGGCCCGTTCGCGAACACCCCAAATCCAAACCGCCCCCTGCCCGAACTGACTGAACATAGTTCGGGTTCCGAACCCGTTCAGGCGAGGGCAGGGAGGAACCTGGTTTTCCCTCCCCCCTCCAGGGTGCGTGTGTGGAAGAGGCACCGGGGAGCACCCCCACCCTACCCAGCCTCGTAAAAAAAATTGTAACCCCCGCACCCCAGGGATCGCCCTACCTGGTGGTGCCAGTGCTCTGGCCTCAGGTTCGGCGGTGGTGGGTCTGGCAGCGGTGGGTCCAGCAGCAGGCCCAGTGGCGGTGGTGCTCCGGAGCACTTCAGGCCACTAGTAGGCCTTCTAGGTAAAACCAGAAGGCCTAGTAGTGGCCTGAAGCACTCCAGAGCACCACCGCCATCGGACCTGCCGCCACTGCCACCGCCGGACCCAGGGCCAGAGCCCCAGCACCATCAGGTAGGTCAGACTCCGGGTCCAGCAGCGACGGCGCTCTGGAGCGCTTCAGGCCACTACTAGGCCTTCCGGTTTGACCTGGAAGGTCTAGTAGCTGCCTGAAGTTCTCCGGAGCACTGCTGCCACCGGACCTGGAACCAGAGCCCTGGCACCACCAGGTAGGGCGATCCCTGGGGTGGGGTGGGGTTAAAAAAAATTTTTTTTTACGAGGCTGGGTGGGGGGGAGGTGCTCCCCGGTGCTCCTTCCACCCACGCAGCCTGGAGGGGGGAAGGAAAACCACCACCCCAAACTCGATCGGGCTGAACAGTTCAAAGCCGAATGGTTTCGGGTTCAGCCAAACACCGAACCCTCTGGTGTTTGCACATCCCTAGCACTGCCTGCCTCGTGCCGCCACTGGTGCTTGCTCCATCTTGTGCTGCCCGCTGGGTGGGTTCTTTGTGTCACAGGTGCTTCCATTCAGTCTCCACCTGGTTGTGCCACAACAGGGCAGGATTTGTCCCGCCCCACCCCCATTGGGCCCCAGGACAAATATCCCTCCTGTCCCCATGATAGTTACACCCCAGGATGGAATGGAGATTAAGGCAGGCACTCAAGGACAGGCGATGGTGCAGATCCATGATCTGGATACTCTCCTTCCTTCTCCCACCCTGAGCACACCTCTTAAGCAACCCTGCCCCCAATTTCTATCCAGCCTACTGATCTTGTATTCATTTTCAAAGCAGCCCTTGGGAGGGAAAAGGTTCGCCACTGCCACAGATAAATAGACATAAATAAATACATAGCATTAGGAGCAGCTTCTCAACTGAGCATGGTAATAACTGAGGAACTGTCCATCTTTCATTTAATGACTGCTGCCTTTTGCCAATTGCATCAGCTGTTTTAATGAGGATCAAGATGACGTAACAGTGAAGCAAAGCTCCTATCTGAGGAGGATTTGTATTGGAGCTACAAGTACTAGATGAGAACACAGGAAGTGAACTTCACTAGCAGCCAATTCTTCTCTGGAAGGGGGGAGAGAAATGTTTTGGGAGAACCAGGCAATCCATTGTCTTTAGGACGCAGTCTGACAGGAATGGGGGGTGGGGGTGTAGAGGCGAAGGTGCAGTGAAAGAGATTGTTGTGGTTTTCCCTACTACAGCAATGGAAATTGTAAGCAGCCCCATGGAAGTCAAAAGCACCACAACAGTTTTAAGCCAGTTTGAGTGGGAAACTGGGCTATGGACTCTTCTACATGAGCCCTCTCTGCTTGGCCAGTGTTGTAACTAGTGCTGCTCAAAACTGTTTAGTCTAAACTATTTCCCCAAAGCAGACTGTTCCCTGGGGAATGTCAATTTGTTACTTTCCCCCCTTGCCGTGACATAATTTTGTTTAACCTCCCCCCCCCCCACCACAAAGATCTGAGAAGCAAAAACTTTGCAGGGTTTTCCAAACCAAAACCTAAAATAGAACAGTTGCACATGCAAATAAAAGATTTTGTTTCATTGATTATTTTAATCTGACTGAAATTTTTCAATTGCTGGAAAACCATTAAAAAAAACCCCCAAATTACATTTTTGTTGCTTCTTCCCAGGGGGAGAAAATCTACAATGTTTGTGCAGGCAGAACCATGCCCTGCCCAGCTCTAGTTCTAATTAAGGCCTCCAGTGCATTTCTAACCAGCTTGGCACAGTTCTCTACTAGAGGAGTCTGTCTCTTTCTCTTCTCATTCATTTTTTCTTCTTGGATTTTATTTCATTTATTTATTTATTTATTTATTTTATTTTATTTTAAACAGTTATAGCCCACCCATCCTGCCACGGGCAGCTCTGGGCGGCGAACAGCATCTAAAATTATAACAATAGAACAATTTTAAAACAATTTAAAATAATACCAATGGGAGGCATACAAATATCCCCCCCCCCACCCTAACCCATTCCCCCCATCCCACCGCCCCCGTCCCACAAGCCAGGCAGAACAGCCATGGCTTGCCATGGCGTTGAAACAAGGGGAGATCCAGGGCCAAACAGGCCGCCACTGGCAGGAAGTTCCACAGCCATGAAGCGACCACCGAGAAGGCCCTCTCCATCATGGCCCCCTGGCAGACTCAGGGGACCTCAAGGAGAGCACCCCCCCGATGACCGCAGGGGACGATCCAGGGCCCAGGGGGTGAGGCGGTCCCACAGATAGGTCAGGCCAAGGCCATTTAGGGCTTTATAGGCCAACACCAACACTTTGAATTGGGCCCGGAAGACTCTGGGCAGCCAGTGCAGAGATCGAAAAACTGGTGTAATATGTTCACGGCGGCCCAGTCCCACCAGGAGATGTGCCGCTGCGTTTTGCACCACCTGCAGTCTCCGAACTGTCACCAGGGGTAGCCCCACATAGAATGCGTTACAGTAGTCAAGCTTAGAGGTGATGAAAGCATCAATGACGGTGACTAGGTCAGAGTCCGAAACGTACGGCCGAAGCCGACACACCAGATGTAATTGGCGAAAGCCACTCCTTGTCACAGCCTCCACCTGACCATCCAGGTGGAGCTGCGAGTCAAGAAGCACCCCCAGACTCCGCATCTGGGGAACCAGCAGGGGGCAGACCCCATCAATGATAGGGGCCGTCACCCCCGCCACCTTCCCCATTTAACTGTGTCTTTCCTAAATAAACTGTACTAAGGCCCTTTTTACATGGGAGTGTTGGTGTTCGCACCGGTGTGTGTGCGGTGGTTGGGGGGAGGGTGTAGATGGGTGTACATGGGAGCACGCCGTATACCCACCTCCACCATCGCAGGAGCGAGCACATACATCCACCTGTCGCAGATTTTACATGAGACACATCCATGCATGAACACCCAGAAATCTGGGTGTTCATGCATGGGTGAATCTTGTGTAAAAAGGGCCTTTGTTTACACTAAACACTGATGTGGATGTGCCTGCTGGCCCCCAAAAGACAGATAGGTGCAGATTAGACACATGCTGACTACAGGAGGCTTTGCCTGTTGGTTTCTGGGGGAAAGCGTCGTTGCCCTCAGCTACTATTCCTCCCTCCCACTCCACTGCTCTGTTTGTGTGTGTGTATGTGTGGGTAGACAGACACAGAGCATTTCAGAGTGCCTAGACACTAGCCCCGTGCCCTGGAGTCCTTAGCAGCCCTCAGTTTGAAGGCACACATCTCTGTTGCTTTGTGGCTCAGTCCTAGGGGCTGGGGGATGCTGTGTGTGCACAGAATACACAAACACACACACGGATGGGGACTCTGGAGAAGAGCAGTGCCATACAGGACTGGGAGGCTGAGTGGAATTGGGGGCAGGTGAATGTATTCCCCCACCCCTTTCTACTCTGGGATCTAAGAGGGGAGGAGGCCCCACTTGCCCTCTTAGACACTGGCTGCCACTACTGCTGTCCACAATTCCCAGAACACTGGGAAGGTTCTATGGTTGGTGAGGCAAAAGAGCAAACAGTGAAGCCTAGTGAAAGGGGTGTAGCTAGGCTGGAATGGGCCCAGGTGCAGAAGATGGAATTAGGCCCTCCTCCCAGCAGCAGGGGGATACACCAGGGAGTGTGGGCCCCAGTGCATCTGATCCACCTGTCTCTAATTTACTTACTCCCTGGCCTGGTAATGTAGCAGCTTGTAGGTTGTAAAAAAAAGAGTGTGGGAGTCACTGCTGTTCCTGTTCTAAAAGGTGTCACAGATTATGGCAGTCAGGATGGGGGGGTGTATGTCCTGGCAAAACACGAGTCCCACAATCTTAGAAGAGTCGGAGTATGGTGATCTGCTGTCACAGCTGTTCCCTGAATGTTGAATACTTTAGGCTCAGGATAAAGTGTGCATTGCAGCACCCTCAAGCCACTTGCCACACTCCTGCTTTGGGAATGAACACATCAACAACTGGAATCATAGCCCAGCTTTGCTACATTTCCAACAGCTTCTGGGCCCACCTGTCCATGAACTGGGCCAACTTAAGGTTTATAGGTGAAAACCAACCCCAGTGCTTTCAACTTCAGTGTCTTTATTCAATTTCTGACCCATAAAAATAAAGGCGATCGGGCAGACCCAAAGGGTGCCCCAGATTCCTGTTGATTGAAATCCACTCTGCCACTTAAGAGTGAATTTTCTTATTTCCAGCACCCAAGAACATACATTCCCTTCTCTTTCCTCCCTGACCCCTCTGCACACCCCCTTGCCCACCCCCTGTTCTGTTTCCTTCTGCTGGAGGTGATGTGCACCACAGTAACTGTGACTGCCCCCCTAGAGTAGTTAAAACAACTGTTAAAGTAAAGGCTAGAGAAGCAGACCTAGTTACTAACAAAGTGAATCCTTCTCCTGCAAATGTATTATTCCTACATCTCACTTGAGTCTAAGGAGGAAATAGTATCATCCTTTCCAGACTGAGTATTAAAAATTCACTAAGATAAGGAGAAAATCTGCTCTTTTGTCTCTATCAATTAGTGATAGGATAAATATGAAGAAACATTATCGCTTGCTCCAAAGAAACATAGGTTACATAATGGTGCTGTTGCTTTAGCAATGAAAAGGGCACCCCAGCATAAGCTGGAATGGGTCATTCTTATGGAAAGTGGGTATAGGAATCTCTTAAATACTAAATATTTTACATACAGCTTCTCCAACATAACATTTTGATAATGTATCCTCTAACTAGGAGGGTTTCT
This sequence comes from Sphenodon punctatus, assembly GCA_003113815.1. Taxonomy (NCBI): domain Eukaryota; kingdom Metazoa; phylum Chordata; class Lepidosauria; order Sphenodontia; family Sphenodontidae; genus Sphenodon; species Sphenodon punctatus. The sequence goes on along the minus strand of QEPC01011914.1, from coordinate 312,101 downwards.
TTTTTCTCACCTCTAAGATGACATGCTGAGTTACTTTGGGTGGCTCAAAATAAATAAATTAAGAGAAATAAAAGAAAATGTTAAGCCTGATTTTGAGAAGTACCTAGAGGTCTAATACCCCCTCCCTCCCCACCCCGCAGCTGTTTCTGTTTCAGAGAATGCACTTGGAAAGAGACTAAAATGTAAACTACTCTAAGTTCAAGAAGAGTTTTCAACAAATGTACATTTCCAAACTCAGCTGTCAGCAGAAAATTTGGGTTAGAGGTCAGGTTGCCATAGATCTACTCTCTTTCAAAAGTTATAGATTTCCATTCAAGGTTGTTTGTTCTCACTGCAAACAATTCCATTTTCCAATAAACACAGATAGTTATAAATGTCATCTTTATGACTGTGCATTTGATTAAGCGAACATAACAATGTTCCCAAAAGTCTATTGAGCCCCCAAGAGTCAGTGTCTCTTAATCTTTAGAGCATATGATTTGCAACATAAACCCTTGATTACTATTTACATCAGAAAATTTGTTACCTTTTCTTTTCCTGCCATGAGTACTTGCTAGAGCAATGATGCAGAAGAGCAACAAAAGGGAAAGAAATCGGAAACTTCTCATTTCTTCCTTCTCTGCACGAGAAATCAGGCCCCACTGCTAATTCCTGCTGGCAAAGAGATGGAAGAAAAGCCCCCACCAGATTATCAATACATGGGGAGGAATGGCTGCCCATTAATCATTAACCTAAAAACTCTCTCTACAATGTTCCAGTATGTTCCCTCTGTGCCCCAGTCTAGTGTCAACTGAATTTGATGTTTCTCCAAATGTTGCATTTTATTTTAGGTCTATCTCAGCAGAGCTAGCATGGAGCTGGATTCTTACCTTGTCAAACAAAGGCTCCGTTCCAAATTGATGAAAATGAGGTTGAGCATTTTGTCTTCTGAAATACTGGTGGAGGTCACGAGTGGTTAGCTCAAATTTGGCTGGCCAATAGCTTTAGTCTGAACATATTGCAAAATGACCACAGGAAATGAGGTCTCATTTAAACATTTCATAAAACTCGGGCAAAGCCAAATGGGAGACAAACCCAATGTGCTGAAACAGGATTCGGAAATCGAGCTTTGCCTCAGTGAAATACTTGATTCTTGCTCTTGCATTAGAACACAATTCATTTTAAAGAGAATATGATTTTTTTTTTAAAAAAAAACTTGTTTGGCGAGATGCTCACCCATGAAGCACAATTAACTGTCCCCCTTGGTGAGAGTGAGGGGTACAGTCCTTGGGGAAGGGGGGGTTGCCCCTCTGTGGCAGAGAGGGTAGGGGGTATGAGGGTGTGGAGGTGTGGTCTCCCCAGCTGCCAGGGTGGATCAACTAGAGGGGGGCTGGGGCTGGGGGGCCATGCCGGGGGGGGGGACGACTGCAGCCATTGGGGTTGAGATGGGACGGGGGAGATATGGGTCTAAATGGGGTGGTATAAGATCAGTGAAGTGGGACAAGTGCCTGGTGCAGGTCCCGCTCACCCACCCCTTAGCAGCTGGACAGAGGGATCGAGATCAGAGGATCCTCAACCCTTCACTGCTGTTGAATGCGAGGTCGGTGGTTAACAAGGCAACAACTATCCAGGAATTAGTCCTGGGTTGTGCCGCTGATCTCGTGGGCATTATGAAAATCTGGCTGGGCCTTGAGTTGGGGCCTGTCTTGGCTGACCTTGTTCCGGCTGAGTATTCCGTGCAGCATCAGCCATGGTCGGAGGGACAGGGGGGCGGTGTAGCTATGATTTTTAGAGAGCGGTGGTCTGTTAGGAGATACCCGGTGCAAACCATGGTAGGGACTGAGGCTCTTCACCTGGTGTTGGATTTGATGTGGGACAGTTTGGGGGTGCTGCTTGTATACCATGTACATACCTGTACAACAGTTTCTCTACATACTCTGACAGAGGTGGTGGTGGTGTTGCGGTCCCCAAAGGTAGTAGTCTGGGGGAACCTCAACATCTGCGCCAACACCGATCTTGGGGGGGGGGGCGGAGCATGAGCTCATGGCCACCATGGCAACCATGGGCCTGTCCCAGATGGTCAGCGGCCCGACACATAAGGGAGGACACACTCTCGATCTTATGTTTTGCACTGGCCTTGGGGGAGATTTCAACAATGTCCTTGTCATGGTCGGATCATTATCTCCTACAGACCTCTCTCCTAGCACATATCTGCCCCCAGAAGGGTGTGGAGCCAATTCAAATGGTTCACCCCTGGAGGTTAATGGAACTGGAACAGTTCTGGTTGGCCCTCGGGGAGTTACCCTCATCGATGACCTTGTTGCACTTTGGAACACTCTGTTGACTGAGGCCATTGATCGGACGGCTCCTAGATGTCCACTGCCCAGGCAACAGCACCGCAGGCCCCCGTGGTTTTGGGGGGAGCTGTGAGTGCTGAAGCAAGAAGGGCAGTGGTTGGCCCAACCGTGGTGTCGATCTCGTACTGAAGCCGACAGATTGTGGCATAAAGCCAGTTTATGACCATATGCTGAGGCTATGAGGACACCGAAAAAAGCTTTTTTCGCTGTTCTTATAACATCTTCAAAATCTCGCCCAGTGGAGCTTTTCTGGGTGTTGCGGGGGTTGGTCAGTCCGGCCTCCCTCCACCCTGGAGTAGAGTAATCTACAGCACACTGTGATAGGTTTGTGAATTATTTTGTGGATAAAATAGCTTGGATTCACTATGATTTTGATGCCGCACTTATTATACTAGGAGAACCAGAGGTTATGGAAGTCTCACCTTGTCTGGTTTTATGGGCTCAATTTCAGTTGGTGACATCCGCTGATGCGGTTGAGGCCCTTGGGACTTTTAGGGCTACCTCTTGTGAATTAGATCCGTGCCCATCTTGGCTAATTAAATCTTGCAAGGAGACAATGGGGCTGCTGCTGGCGGGAGTGGTCAGTGCCTCTCTCTGGGTGGGCAGGGTGCCAGGCTGTCTCAAAGAGGTGGTGGTGCAGCCTCTGCTCAAGAAACCATCGCTTGACGTTGACTTCCTTGCCAGTTATCAACCTGTGTCTAACCTTCCCTTTTTAGGGAAAGCTATTGAGTGGATGGTGGCTCAGCAGTTGCAGGGGAATCTTGACTGTGTCGGTTTTCTTGATCTCTTGCAGTCAGGATTTCATCTGGGTTACGGCACGGAGACTGCACTTGTGGCCTTGGTGGATGATCTGCACCTAGAGATGGACCGGGGCCATTCGACCTTGTTGGTCCTATTAGATCTGTCAGCTGCCTTTGATACAGTTGATCACGAGATGTTGGTGGTGCGCCTGCGGGAATGTGCAGGGGTGGGCGGGACCGTTCTCGAAGGGTTTCTCTCGTTCCTGATTGGGAGAACCCAATGAGTGGTACTCGGGGTCTGTTTTTCATCGTACCGAGACCTCACGTGTGGTGTCTCGCAGGGTTCGGTGTTATGCCCCCTCTTGTTCAACGTATATATGCAGCCTCTCGGCGAGGTGATCAGGAGGTTTGGCGTATGGTGTCACCAATATGCTGATGACACTCATACTTCTCCTTTTCAACCAACCCAGATCCCGCAGTCTCCGTGCTTACTCAATGTTTGACGGCCGTGGGGGATTGGATGAGGGCTAATCAACTGAAGCTGAATCCGGACAAGACAGAAGTGATGCTGGTGGGGAAGACGATGGAGTTAACGGCCCCCATCACTGATGTGGTTTGTCCTCCATTGGTTCCCCAGGTACGGAGTCTGGGGGTGCTCCTCAATGTGCAGCTCCACCTGGATGCCCAGGTGGAAGCTGTGGTGAGGGGTGCCTTTCGCCAATTACATCTGCTATGTCGGCTTAGGCCATACGTTTCGGACTCCGACCTGGCCACCATCATCCATGCTTTCATCACCTCTAGACTAGACTATGGTAACGCACTCTACGTGGAGCTACCCATGGTGATGGCCCGGAAGCTTCAGCTGGTGCAGAATGTGGCGTCCCGTCTCTTGGTGGGACTGGGCCGCCGGGAGCGCATCACACCAGTGCTCTGTTCTTTGCACTGGCTGTCGATAGTCTTCCAAGCCCGATTCAAGGTGTTGGTTTTAACCTTTAAAGCCCTAAACGATCTGGGCCCTGCCTATCTGCGAGACCACCTCACCCCCCAGGTACTGGACCGGCCTCTGCAGTCATTGGGGGATGCCCTCCTTGTGGTCCCCCCGAGTCTTCCAGGGGGCCGCACAGGGGAGGGCATTCTTGGTGGCCGTGCTGAGGCTGTGGAACTCCCTTCCAGTGGGGGTGCGTCTGGCCCTGGACCTTCCCTCCTTTCGTAAAAGTTGTAAGAACTGGCTGTTCCACCAGGCGTTTGGTGGGGGAGATGGGTGGGGAGGAGAGGGATGGGGGCGGGGGTAATATGTTTTATTATTTTATGATTTTACCTTTGAATTTATATTGTTGTGAGTCGCCCTGAGCTGCCTGTGGCAGGAGGGGCGGGATACTAAATACTTTTATAAATAAATAAATAAAATCTCCCTCCACTAGCACTGGAGGTTACTTACTTTGTAAATCTAGGAGTGACTTCAAAGATAAGTAACTGCTGCTATAGTATAGGCTCAACTGGCAGCATGGGCACTATCAAAATCTCTGCACCACATGTTTTGCAGAATGACAAAATAAAGAGGCCAAGCAGGCAGTGAGTTCATTATTTGTTGGATTTCACTCATGTACAAAATAGAGGATGTTTTTAGACAAGCGCCTCCCCACCCCATTACCCACCAATCACTCCCCCATCATGCATGTTACGGGGTGCCAATGAGGCCCTGCAACATGCATGATGGGTGGTTAATGGATGGGGAGGCGCTTGTCTAAAAAAACTGAGGGTGTCATGGATTGAACTTCTAAGGAGGCATGTGAATGGAACAGAGTAACCTCCATAAAGGTAATTACTTAGGAGTTAGAAAGACAGGATGATGGTGTGGCCCAGTGGTTAGCACACAGGTGTTGGAGGCTGAGTGTTGTGGGTTCAAATTCTGGTGTGGCTTTAGGTTCCCTAGGTGGACTTGGGTAAGTTACCATCTTAGTTCCCCATCAGCCACCTTGAGCCTCTGGGAAGGGTGGCATATACATTCAAATAAATAAAAATAAATTCTTTCAAATGGTGATGTTGACATCCTGCAAAGGAGATGGGCACCATCAATATAAACCTTCTGTCCCAGAACTATCCGGAGGGGGGGGAAGGGAGCATTATTTTGGTCTCCTGTGCCAAGTGGCTGCAGCAAGGGCAACAGTTGAAGTTGGTAAGTGTCTTAGCCTTGATGACTCAGTGACCAGCTGGGTGATGGATGAGGTTGGATAGTCAAATTTCCTTGAGGAAATCTGGGTTCAGATTCTCGAGATATGTGTAAATCCCTAGTGATTTCAGTGGGTTTGCACTCAGAATAAAATGATATTTCAACTGGACTCCAGGGCCAGATGGCATAGTTAGGCTGGAATAGGCCCTGGTGCAGAAGATGGAATGGGGCCCTTCCGTGATGTCCTTCCAGCTGCCTGCCTGTGCCTTTCCGAATCCTGCCCCTGTCAGGCCCTGGCACGCAAGCACCACAAGTGGCGGCAGAGCCGAGCAACACAGCTGAAGCCACTCAGCCCCGCCTGGAGCCTGCACGCTCAGCCACACACCCCGCAGCGCCGCCCCGGCGCTCCAAGCACCTTCACCAGATCTCCTGCAAGCAGCAGGGGATAAAAGGGGCTCACTGACTCCAGCTGTTGCCATTGATCAGTGCCTTCGAGTCTGTGAGACTGGCCCCACCCTTGGCTGTTGCGTTACTTGTGTGGTTGAACCCTTGTCCTCCTGAAGAGAGTCTGGCAGTGTGCGAGAGAGAAAGAGAGAGAGAGAGAGAGAACAAAAGAGACTGGTGAATGAATGCAGGGTGTTTGGGATAATTGTTGCCTTTGCACACTACCCTGGTTACCTGGTTCCCCTGCCCTGTGTGTGCACCCTATCCCCGCTTCCCTACCCCTTGGCTTGCCGAGCACCCTCTCCTCCCACTTCCACCTCTTCTTACCTTATGCTTTGGACAGACTGGCGCAAAAAACATGCTTTCCTGCTCTTTCGATTTAGCTCCTTTCCTTCTGCTATTCTTAGCGGCAGGTATGCTGGCCTTCCCAAGGAACTTAGGTTCTGTGAGAATTGTACTATTGGGCAGGTAGAAACTCTTGAGCATGTGGTATTCATTTGCCCGGCTTATGCTGACCTGCGGGGAAAGTTCTTGGACCAGTTTCTTTGTGACTATTCCCCCCAAAATTATGCCTTGGTATTAGCACGACTACGCTGTGCCAAGGACACCTGCTTTGCAAGGTCTATGGCCTCTTTCTGCGCTGGTGTTCTTGACATTCAATGCAGCCAACTGCTATCAACTTTGTAATGTGAGTTGTAAATCTAAGATGTATACTTCTTTGCTTGTCAAATTTTGCTATTTGTTGTTTTATTTTTATTTTATTTCATATTTTATATTATTACTTTTCCTAAATTTTATGTTTTGCAATTGATTGAAATGACCTTTTGGTTACTCAGTAAAGTTTATTATTATTACTTCCCCCTCACTCCCTTTCCTTTGGCCCTGGTCCCTGCATGCAAGCCTGAGGACGCTGTTTATGAGGTTCAGGTGTTGTGCTCCATCTCCTGGTGATGATCCAGGCTGGGGGTCTACACCCCAAAAGCCAATCACGATCCTGAGGGAATGTATAGACGAGCAATGACTGCCACGAGTGTCCCCACAGCCCCCGCCCTTTCCTAAATTCCTCACAGCCCCCCATTCCTCCCTGGCAAACATTCCGCAAGGGGGGCTTACGATCTGGTGCCCACGATTACAGGGTCATATACCGTGACTGATTATCATTTTTTCATGTAGAACTATGTATTATTTGTTTCTCTCCTTGTAATAAATACATTGCAAAACCTGACAATTGAACACAATCTTGTGTTTTATTTGCTGAACCAGTTGGCATGCTGCTTACATTCATTTTTCTACAATACTGACTTAATATTGATTTGGGGAATATTCCTGCTCTAAACCTGTTGCAAATTAGTAGGCAGGGGGTTGATGGGGCAAGAACAAGGGACTGTGCAGCTCCAGAGATTTCCTGGATAAATGAATAAATCCCCTCATTACCTTGCCTTTCCTGCGCAGCCACAGGGAGTCCCAACTGTGTGACTCAACAGCGATGGGGCTGAGGACCTTTTCACATGGGTGCTCCCCCCCCCCGTGCACATGTGCAGTGGGTGGGTGCCCATGTGAACGCCATGGCAGGTGCAGGGGGATGGGTGGGCGCCGGTGCGTGGGTGATGGGTGGAGATGGGTAGAGCCCGGGAGCGAGCACACCCCCCACTCACTGCCCGTAATGTTCCCACGGGCATCCACCCATCCCCCTGTACCCACGGCGGTGTTCTCACAAACACCCACCCACTCACATGTATGCAGGGGAGGGGGCACCCGGGTAAAAATGGCCTCAGACTGTTGTGGATTTCAGCGAATCCACTAGGTTTTGTGTAGCACTTCCACCTGCTGTGAAATGGTGCTCCCTCATGTGGGTTTTATGATGTGAACCAGAGTTGTGAAAGAGCCTACTCAGTGCCTTAGGGCTAGTTCACTGTACTGCCATGTCGATACCAGGCAACAAGAAGGGGAGAGGGGCCCAGTGGGACTGCCTGCCTGCTCATTCAATTGGTCATTGAAACTTGCTAGTGATCGAGACCTCCAACTCAAACCCACACTCCAGTTTCCTCTCCACCACTCTCATTCCATACCCATCAAAGAGACCGTCTTTATCTAGCTCTCAATGTAAATTCATTCTCCTTTGATTTAATTTTTCATTTTTGCTCAAACAAAATAAAAACGAAGCTCAAACGCAAATGTAGAATTTCACAGCCTTGCCACCCAAAACTACGGCTCAGCCTCTGTGCATAAATCATGGGGATAATTTTGCATGGCTTTATAGAGAAGTAGGTGAGCTTTGGAAACATTTTATCCTGAATGTATTTTGCGCCTTCAGTGAAACACCAGAGTCTATCATTTTTATCTTTTGTTGTGAAAGCCTCCTCCACCTTCAGTTGGGAGACATGCCAGGCAGAAGGAAGGTGGCTACCAAATGTTTCTTACAGGACGAAGCATTAGAAATGCAGAAAAATGAGGTCCCTCAGGGAAATGACAAAGCTTCAAAAGGTTCCTTCAAATCTAAGGAAAAAACAAAAGTGAATAAATATTCTGAGCATTCAAATATGCTGAACTGCTAAAATTTGCCTTTGAGGAAGAAATATTTGGAGAATTCTGTGAATTTTTACAAAGCTGTTAAAATTTGATTACCAAAATCTGCAGTTCCCCTCACCTCTCAAGGGTCAGCTTTAAAGATTTGAATTAGGACATACTCTTAAATGAGGGAAGTGGAGCTAAAAGCCAAGATATAGGATTTAAATGTGAGGATTTTAAAAAAAAGAGACAAAGACCTCATGAATGAGAGGTTATGGGCCACAGGGACAATATTCTTAGGGTGATTGATTACAAAGCCTTGGTGTGCACTAGTGAGAAGGCTTTGGAAGTACTCTGCTATTCTGAGTTTGTCAAGGATTTGCTGTGAAGTAATAGCAAACAGAGAACAATGTTTTAATTAGAGAACTCAAGAACTGTTTGCCTGAGATGAAATGGACTAAACCAACAGCTGAAGGTTTAGAAAACTAGATATCAGGCAAGAAAAACATATCCCTTCCTTGTATTTTCCTTCTAGAGTATCTTTTCCAACATTCCCACATATCTAATCTGTTTTGGAGTGTGTGCAGTGGGGGCAATGTAATCTCAGCCCTTAGTAGTAGTTGTATTTTTCAGTTCTAAGAAAATGTTCTAAGGTCTTTTCCTCCCTCCTTCTAAGGCTGCTCATACTCCTTAGAGAACTTTCATTTGTTTGCAAAACAAGCTCAGATTTGTCTCAAACCCACAAACTGTAATCTTATTTGTTAAGCTTTAAATTAGCCTGAGTAGCAAGCTCATCCTGATCCGTATCAGTTTATCTACTGTCCCTTTATTTATTTATTTATTTATTTATTTTACTTTTTAAATTTTACTACCCTGCCCCCCCTGCCCCTTTTGCCCTTGATGATCATGATGATGGGAGTCATCATCACAGTGGCACATCTTTAATTCAAATACTCATTATTTGTTTCTTTGTGAGCCTAAAATATAGTTTGAAGGCCAGAGGATAGTAATCATTTAAAATTTTTCCAGCCTATTGAAAAGATAGTCCTCTAACATCAAAGTCAGTGGGAGGTTTGGCGCTGACTTCCATGGGTGGAGGAGTGCATCTGGTTTGTGTGTAGCTTGGCTTCGAGTTAAAACCAGATAAGAGTGCTAACAAAGAGTCTGATCCTAAACCTTATGCACTGTGCAAAAGGATGTGTGCGCAACGTACACAACCCCTCCGTAGTGAATGCTACATGCATTCAACCTGTATGACTGCGTGCAGGAGTTTAGGATTGTGCTTGGAACATCTTCTCTTAAGATACTTATTATTTATTGTTCAAGTGTCTGCTTAGCTATATCTGCTAGTAACTCTCACTGAGATTAACTCTCCTGCAGAAAACCAATTTGGTCCTTATGACAGACAGTGTCACACCTTGGCAGGATGGATGAAGACAAGGTGCCCCTCCTGAGAGAAACTCCTTCCTTATCACTCAGCCTGCTGCGACATTGTCTGGTTTCAAGCTGACACATTATCTATGGTGTAAACTCAACTGTTCTGGATGTGGAGCCATGAGATATGCAGTGAACGATTATTCACAGGGATGTAGAGACAGTCTTCTGTGAGTCTGTGGTGACGCTGGGGATGCTGAGCATCTAGGCTTGCAAATGTCATACTGGCCTTTCGGGAAAAATTCCCAGATTCAACACAGATAACCCTGAGGCTAACAAATAGCTAATGTACCTTATAGGGCTCCCTCAGACCCCTTTTTACTTGCTATTTCGATTTGTACAGGTTACCTTGTTAATTGGTATAATGAATTTCTTTCTACACTTTATAATTCAACATGTTTTGTTCAGACAAACAGTTTAACGCTATGGCTGAAAGAAGATCCTCAAAACAGGAATACCCATTGATTTATGGTACCCAATCCCATTACTGTCTTGGTCAAATTGGGAGTTGAATGGTTCCTGTTAACTTTCCTATCGATTTCCTGTTTCCTGTTTCACTGCAAATGTTTACCAGGTTCCCGGGTTAACATTTACCATTTTCTGCTTTTCCATCAGTTTCTGTTCCCAACATGATACCATAATTACTGTCTGCATTCTCTGTCAGTTGGGTTGGGTTTATTCAGCCTATCATAAACACTGGGTATTTTCAAACGTGATAGTACCGCAGATTTCCACACTTTGACCCGTGGACATCCGTGGTGTGTATTGTCACGTCTAAAACCAGCCACCAGATGTTGGCCTGGGTCAGAACCCAGGTTTTCACGGACCATGGTGGCAGTTAGCCCGGGTTGTTCCTCAGGAGCATCCTTGAGGAACAACCGTGGCTAAGCGATGCCACGGCCCGTGCAAAGGACTCCCAACTGGGGTCACCATGTGTGTTGGCCTGCTTGCATTTACCCTGGTCTGGGTCCATGGCGGTTCCGGGCAGGTAGGGCTGGCGGTCAGGGAGTGGGGCAGGCCGCTTCTGGCAGTGTGGAGGCGGGGTCATGTGGCCACATGTCTATACATTTCCCTGCTCTCTCCCCACCCCCTCCCTGGCTCAGCCTGCTGTCATGTTTATTGAGCGGCTGGGCCAAATCCTGCCCAGAGTGAGGGCCCTCACTTCAGGCAGGATCAGTGCGTGGGAGCGCTCAGCGCCATCATGTATGAAAGCACTCTCTGTTACTCTGGTTTATTCTGCCTGGTCTGTTAATAATGGATGGAAACCCAGAAGTAAAATGGAAACTTGCTAATGCAGAAAATTGGTAACTCAGGAAAGCCAGTAATAGTAAGAGGACAGTAAATGGAAATTTGGTAAATCGCAACATTATTTCCCAATATTTTGGGAATCAAGTACCCATATTGGTAATGGGAAATTTTTGGTCAGGAATTTGATACCATTTCCTGAAATTCCAGAATATCCCATGAGTAGCTATTTAGCTACCTGTTTTAGATCTAATTAACATTGAACATGCAGGACAAAAATACAGAACAGCCTGTTACACTTCAGGAATAAAAAAAACCTGTAAAATTTTAATTAAATTTTATGCCACTAGAACCATCTGGAGCTACATTAGTAGCTGCAGCTGCAAACTAGAATTGTAGAACAGAACAGTAGAGTAGGAAGGGACCTCATAAGTTATCCAGCCCAAGCCCCTGCACTGAGACAAGATACCCTATACCTAAAGCATCTCTGGCAGATGCCTAACCAATCTTTTCTTGAAAATCTCTGAAGGAGGAGATCCACCACATCTTTTAGCAGCTTGTTCCACTGCCGAACGCTTCCAACTGCTAGGAAATTATTCCTAATTTTTAACTTAAACCTTCCTGCCTGCAATTTAAAACCATTGCTTCTTGTCCTGTTTTCAGTGGGAATGGAGAACAAGTGTTCTCCGTTGTTTTTATTACATACTCTTACACTTGAAAACTGTCAACATGTGCCCCCTTTCATTTTCTTTCCTCTAGGCTCAAAATGCCCAGTTCCATCTGCTTTTCCTAATAATAATAATAATAATAATAATAATAATAATAAATTTTATTTTTATTATTATTATTATTATTATTAGCATTTATACAGCACCAGCGATGTACCTGGTGCTTTACAGAGAACAAGATAGACACGGTCCCTGCTCGAGAGCTCACAATCACAGCCTTATATTTCTCAATCAGATGGAACAGTATCAGGCATGGCTCAATGGTTGATCTTCCCTTCTGAAAGTCGGCCTGTTCAGTATTTTGGTTTGGTCCATCCACAGCGTTAACCTATTTAATAGTAATTTTGCATAGATCTTACTAATAACGCTTAAAAGGCTAATTTGCCTAAAGTTCACTGGGTTTAAGCGCGAGCCTTTTTTATAAATTGGGATAATTACCGCTTTTCCCCATCCCACGGGCATTACACCTGAGTTGTTTATAGCCGAGAAAAGGTGGTTAATACAGGAACCTACCAATCCATGTGAGCTTTAATAAATTCAATTTGTATCAAATCCGGACCCGGGGCTTTATTATTTTTAAAGGTTCCTATAAGTGTGACTAGACTACCTCTGAGTCATTCACAGATGGCCAGACCGTTAAGTTCTCCATTTCTGTTCCCATATGTAAAGGTTGACCAGGCACCTCAGTTCCCCTATACTGAAAAGTTCCTCCCAAGAATGGGGAGGGACTGGAAAAAACCAGTCACACCGCTCTTTCCGCACGGAACCATTTATCAACCGCCAGAATTTCCTGGCGTCTTTAGCTTCACTGGCTTCCAGGAGGGTCAAACACCCTTTCTCTGCATATAAACACTTCTTTAGTCTAATCATCTCCTTCTTTTTAAATAAGAAGCTTTCCACACTAGCCCATATCCTGACATCAAATGAGCCGGCATTGCAGGGAGGCACATAGACAGTAAGCACAATAATCAGAGGGATTCCATTTCCTAGAACCACCCCAAGTGATGATGGAGGAAAATTAATTTCTGAGACTATGTTTACATCCAGTCTTTCAGAGATCAGGCACCCCAGACCATCACTAGGGCACCCCCTAGATCTTGTGGATGTATACCTGGGATACTAAAAGATCTAAAGTGCTCCAACTCCAAAATATCTTTGGCCCAAGTCTCCTGGATTAAAATAATTTTAAAATTCTTAATAAAGGAGGCAAAATCCATATTCCCCCGATGAGACTGCCACCCGGAGGAGTTTCAAGAACAAATAGAAAGGGAATCAGGTTCATGGCATTGTAGAGATCATACATCTACCGGCAAGTCAGCCTCCATAGGCAAGGCTGTATCCTGGACAATGGAGTTAATCATTTTGTTTACCTTATACTTTAAAGTGACCGATGACTTGATCGCTTGATTCTTATTTACCTCTTGGTGTATAGATTTATTTGGAAGCCCAGCTCCTTTGGCTGGAGATAGGAGGGAAGTAGACAGAGGGGGAACTGCTGTGTCTAACACATTTGCTTCAAAGGCTGGGGAGTTATAGAAGGCTCTACGTCCATTGCTAGATTTAAGAGCCTGGTGTTAATTGGCACTGCACTCCCAGTCCTAAGACAGCTCCTAGTTGCTCTGTTTTGACCTGAACTTACTCTAGGAGTGGGGGAGTGGGGCTAAGGACTCTTCCCCCTCGTGTTCCATCTATCAATATTTCTAGATAACAGGGATTGCTGAGAAGAGCTAACATAAATCTCTCCCAATTGACTACGCCAAGAAAAAAATAAGTCTGTCTGCAAAAAGAGCCTTGCTGCTAACCCAGCCAAGCGGAAATAAAATAAGTATCCGCTGCGGTCCAGGAGGAGCTGGTAGAATTTGATAGGAGCCAATTTGCCCAACAGTTACTAGCTGCCAGTTATATCGGTTAGGTGATGGGGAATATCCAGTTTTGATCTTCATTGCGGAAATATGCCATTTGGCAGGGGAGAGATCTTAAAGGACACGGCTTTCTCATGGAGCCTCAATTGCCCATTTTGAAAAAAGTTACTCTGCCATACTTGCTCATATGGCCCCATGGGAGTCAGGACAGGAGATCCCTGGGCGCTTTTATTTGGGATTTTATTTCCACCAACAAACTGCTGGGTATTTAAAACATTTTCTGGAACGTTAGACACAGAGGCCCTAACCAAATTTTGTATTTCATTTCCAATTTTACTGGTTCTATAATCAGAGATTGGACCTTCTGGGATTGTAGCAAGGTAGTTATATTGTCTAATTGTGCAATTAGCTTCTTTATAAGATCCCCAATCAAGAAGCATTGGGTTCCTAAGAGCTCTAGGGGTGCAGTAGATTAGTGAGGCACGACTTCCCTTTGCTAAACCCATGTTGTCTCTTCCCCATTAGATTGTGTTTACCAATATGCACAGTGATTCTATTCTTAATAATAATTTCCACCAGTTTGCCCAGCACCAACGTCAGGTTCCTGTAGTTTCCAGGATCACCTCTGGTGCCCTTTTAAAATATTGGTGTTACATTTGCTGCACTCCAGTCATCAGGTATAGTGGCAGATTTTAGCAATAGGTTACAAATTACCAATATTAGGTGTGAAATTTCATAGTTGATTTCTTTCAGAACTCTGGGATGAATACTAGTATCTACCCCTGGTGATTTGTTTGTCAATTTGCTCTAGAACCTCTTACAGAGTCACATTGATTTGTGACAATTTTTCTGATTAATCACCCACAAATAATACTTTCAGCATCACCTACAAAGAATAGCTCTGGCGTGGTTATCTCCCCAACATCTGCTGCAGTGAAGACAGAAGCAAAGAATTCATTCAGCTTCTTTGCAGTGGCCTAACCCCCCTGAGGGTCCCTTTCACCCTTTGGTCATCTAATGGCCCAAATGACTCTCTAGCAGGCTTCTTGCTTCTGATGTACTTTACAAAGTTTTATTATTAGTTTTTGCGTCTTTAGGAAGTGGCTGTTGCTAAGTTGATGAAGTGAAGTGTCCAGAAGTGATTGGAGACTTTGGGTAGATGCTTCTAAAAAGTCTGCTTTAGAGAAAATGGATGCTCTTTGATTTTAAAAGTTGTTTCAAGTTGGACAACTGAAAATTTAGGCAGCTCCTAATTGTTAGTCACTTTTGAAAATTTATGTAAGAACATAAGAAGTGCCATACTGAGTCAGAGCCATGGTCCATCAAGCCCAGCATCCGGTCTCCCAGGAGACAGTGGCCAGCTACAGTAACTCAAGAGAAGTATAAGTACAGGTCATGGAGGTGTGACCCATCTCCTGCTAACCACTCCCAACTACCGGTAGCCAGAGTTTTAAGCCCCAACTAGTAGGCATTTATTTTTTAAAAAATTATTTATTTATATTAAAATGTATATGCCGCCCCCTCCTGCTATAAGCATCTCGGGGCAGTTAACGACATTGTAAAAACATATTAAAATACATAACAGATAAAACTACAATCAAAACAATCTAAAATCCAAAATTAAACAACCCAAACCCACCCTAACCCAGCCCACCCACCCCATCTTCCTCGGTAAAGGACCGGCGGAACAGCCAGGCATTACACTGTCTGCAGAAAGAGGGGAAGTCGGCAGTCAAGCAGACCTCCAACGGGAGGGAGTTCCACAGTTGCAGCACAGCCACAGAAAATGCTCTACTCATGGTTGACACCCGGGGGACCCCGAGGAGGGCACTCCCGGCCAACCGCAGGGGCCAATCCAGGACTCGGAGGGTGAGGCAGTCCTGCAGGTAGGTGGGGCCCAGACCGTTTAGGACTCTATCCTCTAAAAATTCATCTAGTTTCAGTCTGAAGCTAGTTATTGTGTTGGCTTTCATTGCTTCCTCTGGCAATGAGTTTTGCAACTGTATTATCCCCTGATTTCCTTTTGTTTGTTTTAAATCTGCTGCCATTTAACTTCAGGGAGTGCTCCCTTGTTCTCTTACTGTGAGAAGGGACAAACAGTTCCTTTTTATTATTTCCACACCACTCATGAACTTCTATCATATCCCTCCTTAATCACCTCTTCTCCAAGCTAAACAACCCTAACCTGTTGAGCCTCTCCTCATATGGAAGTCGATCCATCCCTTCTGTCATCCTTGTTGCCCTTCTCTGAACATTTTCCAATTCTATTATAGCTTTCCTAAGATGGGGAAAACAGAACTGCACACAACATTCATGCTTGGGTTGAACATTTTCACTTTTATTCTGTATTCTAGTTGTAATAATGCCTAACGTTCGGTTTGCCTTTTAGACTGCTGCCGTACACTGAACCGATGTCTTCAAGGAACTATCCACAATGATTCCAAGATCCTTCTTCTGAGTGGTTACACCCACTCAGCTAGATCAGAATCTAGCTAGATCAGAATCAGAATCTAGCTAGATCAGAATCAGAATCTAGCTAGATCAGAATCAGAATCAGCTAGATCAGAATCTAGCTTTGTGTATGTAAAGTGAGGATTATTTTTCCCTATGTACATCACCTTGCACTTATCAACATTTAATTTCATTTGTCATTGTATTGCCTATTCACCTAGTTGTGCAAGATCCCTCTGTAGTTCCTCACAGTCTGCCTGGGTCTTAACTATTTTGAATAATTTGGTGGCATCTGCAGATTTAGCCACCTCAGCTGGTACTTATCCCAGTACTGACCCCCAAGGAACCCTGCTGTTAACCTCTCTCCAACTTGAAAAATGATCGTTTATTTAAGCCAATATATCTTCCAGGACTGAGCAAAGTGGATTGCACTGAGATAAAAAATCACCTTAACCTTCAGTGAGTCCTTAACTAAATATATGCCAACTGTGTGGTTCATAAGAGTATCATAAGGCTGTGATGCGCCCCCTGCTAAAGAAGTCATCTTTGGGTGTGGATGCACTCGCCAGCTACCGACCCATCTCTAATCTTCCCTTTTTAGGGAAGATTATTGAACGGGCGGTGGCGATACAGCTCCAGGCGCATCTGGACAGCATTGGCTTCCTTGACCCTTTTCAGTCTGGGTTCTGTTCCGGCTATGGTACTGAGATGGCGTTGGCCTTGGTGGACAATCTCCGTCGGGAGATGTACGCAGGATGTTCAACATTTCTGATCCTGCTAGATCTCTCGGTTGCTTTTGATACAGTGGACCATGGGCTGCTGTTGAGATGACTGCGAGACCTGGGGGGTCTGGACGGGACTGTCTTTGGATGGTTCCGCTCACTCCTCTTGGGGAGAAGCCAGTGGGTGGTGCTGGGCGCCGAAACATCAAGCCCCCGGGCCTTGACCTGTGGCGTTTCGCAGGGTTCGATCTTGTCTCCGCTACTATTTAATGTGTATATGCAGGCCTTGGCGGACATTGTGAGAGGGTTTGGGGTGCGTTGTCACCAACATGCTGATGATACTCAACTGTACCTCTCATTTTCAACTGACCCAGGTCCTGCTGTCTCGTTACTTTCCCAGTGTTTGGAGGCCATGGTGGATTGGATGTGGCAGAGCAGACTAAAGCTCAATCCCAACAAGATGGAGGTGATGGTGGTGGACAGGGCGAGGGAGGTGTTGGCTCCCCTTATAGGGGGGGTCTGCCCTCCTGTAGCCCAGCAGGTTCAGAGTCTGGGCGTGCTTTTGGATGCAGACCTCCGTTTGAATCGACAGGTGCAGGCGGTGGCCAAAGCTGCCTTTCGCCAGTTGTATCTGGTGCGGAGGCTGCGTCCGTACATTTCCGGGCCCGACTTGGCCACCCTCACCCATGCCTTCATCACCTCGAAGCTAGACTACTGCAACGTGCTCTACATGGGGCTTCCCTTGATACTGGTTTGGAGGCTGCAGCTAGTGCAGAATGTGGCAGCCTGTCTCCTGACAGGGACAGGTTGGCGGGAGCACATAACACCTTTGCTCCGTGCTCTGCACTGGCTGCCTATAGCATACCGAGCCAGATTCAAGGTGTTAGTGTTGACTTATAAAGCCCTTCACGGTCTTGGCCCCTCATACCTCAGGGACCACCTCACCCTCCGTGCCTCAGAGTGATCCCTTCGGTCCACCGGAGGCACCTTTCTGGAGGTTCCCCCAGGTAACCTGTAGCTCAGCAGGTCCGGAGTCTGGGGGTGGTATTGGACGCAGACCTGCGTCTGGAGCGGCAGGTGGAGGCAGTTGCTAAGGCTGCCTTCCGCCAGCTTTATCTGGTGCGTAGGCTGCGTCCGTACGTCTCTGGCCCGGACCTGGCCTCCCTCATCCATGCCTTTGTCACCTCGAGGCTCGACTACTGCAACGCGCTCTACGTGGGGCTTCCCTTGTTCTTGGCCCGGAGGCTGCAGCTGGTGCAGAATGCGGCGGCTCGTCTTCTTACGGGGACGGGTCGCCGGGAGCATATTACACCGGTGCTCCGAACTCTGCACTGGCTGCCGATAGTGTGCCGGGCCAAGTTCAAGGTCCTAGTGATGATCTATAAAGCCCTATACGGTCTTGGCCCCTCGTACCTTAGGGACCGCCTCACCTTTCGCGCTCCAGGACGGCTCCTGCGGTCTGCCGGGGGTGCCCTCTTGGAGGTCCCCCGTGTTAAACGGGGGGCCATGATGGAGAGGGCATTCTCAGTGGTGGGGCCGCAGCTGTGGAACTCCCTTCCGGAGGAAGCTCGCCTGGCCCCAAGCCTTTTAACATTTCGGTGGAACTGTAAGAGCTGGCTGTTTGCCCAGGCCTTTGGGGGAGGGTAGGGAGGTTTTTTTAATCCCCTACCCTTTGTTTTTTAAGCCCTGTTAATATTTATGTTGAAGATTTGACTGTTTTATTAGAATTTTAATGTATTTTATTGTTTTTTAATTGTTTTATGCTGTGAGCCGCCCCGGGCTGCGTTGCAGGAGGGGCGGGATATAAATGCGTTTAATAAATAAATAATAAATAAATAAAACGGGGGGACACAATGGAGAGGGCGTTCTCGGTGACTGGGCCGCGACTCTGGAACTCCCTCCCAGAGGAAGCCCGCCTGGCCCCATGTCTGCTGGCTTTTTGCCGAGCCTGCAAGACCTGGCTGTTCGCCCAGGCCTTTGGAGAGGGGGGTGGGAGGGTGGGATAGTTGGGGGTTAATTTGGGGGGTTCTTAAGATATCTTAAAAATTGTTGTGGTTTTAGTGTTTTTATTGAATTTTACTGAATTTTATTGATGTGCTTTTCTGGTTTTGCAAGCTGCCCCGATATGCTGTAGGCATGAGGGGGTGGCTAATATAAATAAATAATTAAATAAATAAATAAACACAAATTCCTGTGCATTTGCATTTACTGGTCTTCATAAGCACAGAAGATGAAATGTCACAACAAATGTCCCAGCAATATTTTCAGCCCAGATAAATTCAAGAACTGTGGAGGAGTTCATGCATGGAGACCTCTTCTTGCAATCCATGGGTATCCCGCCCATGAATGTTTTGAGAATTCTCCATCATTAGTTTCAGTACAACTGACAGGGATGTAAAAGTTGGTGGATGAGTTAGGTGGAAATTTTGGTAGCAACATGTCTTTACCTATGTGTATTTTTGCCAGAATACCTTTTGTAGGTACCAGGTATGTGGGTGTGATACGTAATACTGCAGGTACGCCACACATTAAAAGAACAGGAAAAAACAAGAGAGAATAAGTTAAATCAGACGCTTTCACAAACCAACAGAAAGAGAAAAGTTTCACCAGAACATAAGGAAACATAAACAATCACAATAGACCAAAATTAAACTGCAGTTAAATTGTTATAGGAATGGAGGCAGAAAGCTTCCACCTGCTTTGTTCGGAAGTGACTCATAATTATTTGCTCAAATATATAGAAACCGATTATGGATGCTGATCAAATAGCAAAGCTGGCATCAGATGCTTCAGGAAATGGCTTGCTGCACCACCGATTGGTCTCTTGTGGTGAATAGGAAGCCTGGCCCCATTTAGAAAGAAAGATAATTATGAAAACTGAAAAAAGTAAAAAATGAAGTGGATTTAGGGGTTAAATGGAATACCCAGGCGTATTTCATCTCCAGCAGATTCGCCTGTTCTCATCTGACAAGGTGAAGACCAACTATGATCTGGTTTCCATTTTGTCGGCGGTCCAGATTGACTGTTCTGGCTGCCCAGCTGTGCATTCAAGCATTTTGCACATGAGCAAAGATATAGTCTGGCTATTGCTCATGGACAAAATGCCAGAATGAGTGGCTGGGCAAGTGGAGAGAATGGATGTGTGGGGATCCGTCACAGCTGATCTCTAAGAACAGTTCTATATCCTTAGATTACCTCCACAGATATGGAAAAGCCACTCAGGCTGTCCTAAATGGATTAGAAGGAGTTTTGCAGACACCATTACCACCTTTACTCATGCATTCATTTCTCAGTTCCAAAATGGTTCCTCCTTATGCATGTTATACTTCCATTGGTAACGTGAACAATTTTGGTCTGTCACATGAAATCCAAACATGAAGGAGTACAACTCGTTACCCATTTCATATAATTGGTCAGTTTGACAGTTTTAGCAAGCAAGAATAAAAAATGGAGTCTCCTCATCTTTCAAAGGTGGAAGGAAGGTTTGTTTGTGGAGAGTGAGACTGAAGAACCTGCCAGAAGGAGACTGGTCAGGACTTTGGTGGGAGCCCAACTGGAGTTCCTGTCAGAGGATGGACTCTCCCACCTCATGGAAGGAGCTACCCCAGACTGGCACTCCTCTCTTTGGGCCTCCTCTAGATCCATTAACCAATATCTGTTCAGCTGTGGAAGAATTATGTTTGTAGTGTGAACCTGAAAATAAATAGAAGCCTAGAAGCAAAGCTAGTGGTATTTTTTTTACTGGCTTTACCACATTATATTCTGTGACCTGATCAAGTCAATTATAACTTCTCTGTACCTCTGTTTCCCAATTTGGGGGATGATGATTGATAATGATGACCTTAGAATAACATTGTGAAATTTAAGTTGAGCAAAGCATATTGGAGATAATTAGACAGAGGGTGCCCTGGAAATGCAAAGACTTTGTTTACATGTCAAATTATCCCTACATCCTCTTTGGCTGAGTAGGATCAACTGCATGCATAATTTCCAACTTCTGTGTCAAATTCAACCCGAACTCCAAATTGAAGTAATTAGTGGTGCTATTTGGACAGCACTGCCACATAAAGCAAATTCATTTTTGTGTTAGCGTTATTAATTTGCTGTTCTGGTGCTGAAAGTAATAAGCAATAATGGCAAGAGAAGCAGGCAGTGCTCTGGGAATGTTTGTACAGTATACAAATGGGAAAGATTTTGCTGTACACATTCGAGATAAGTTTATGTAGCTCAAAATTGCATTCTCTGGCACATTAGTCCACAGAAAGCAGATGCCATTGTTTTCCAAAGGAAGTCACCGCTCACAATGTCCCCTTCCAAGGCTCTTACATTGTCACACTATGTCTTACCAGTGTCTCTTTTTATTTTTCGTGGATCTGTTCTCCATTTGATGTACATGAGTAATTCCAATTAACTGTAATGTGCAGTCATCAAGAGAAAAATGGACCTCTTACAGTATAATGTACCTTTGAGGAACAGGTTTACTGATAAGTACTTTACCAGCATATCTAAATTGCAACTTAGCCTTACACCTTGTTGTGCTTGACAGGTTGCTTGGCAAAGGAGTTGTCAGCTTTGCGTATGATGCTTTTTGTCCCAGCCTGGTTGCTCTCTGACTCTCATTACTGAATTGTAAGAGTCAGTAACACACACAGAGATCATACGGAAAAGCTTTCAGAGGATGGGCATGGTGCAGAAAAGATGAGATTATGCTTTGCTGGCTCCTGATTTATTAACCCTCTATCACTGGGTAATGTCAGTCAAGGGAATCATTCTCTTGAAAATGGTCCGCCTTTGTTTCAGTTCACAAGCTCTATTACCTGGTCAAAGGAAGGATCATGTTCCTCTTATCAAAGGTAGTAACTTTCAATAGATTATCATTTTATAGCGGTGGCAGTAGATCTGAGACGGGAATTGAACCATATGTCATACAAAGCATTTGAAACAGATGGCTGTGTCCATATCGAGGCCTTTCTAAGATAGTGTTCTCCCAGTTCATTTTTAAAGACTGAATGCCTGATGAATCCGTCTGTGCAATCGGTGTTACTGTGACCATTGTGATTCAGTCACAGTGGGGTGAAACTGAGCAATATCTTACTTTCTCTGCAGTTGCTGTATGGGCAGGTGTTGTCAGAGTTTCTGTGAAAATAATAATAATAAAAAAGCTATGCTTTGGTAATAGGCAGTGCACCTCTCTGCACTGCTACTGCTCACTGTCAGAGAGGTTTTGCTTTACTTGTGTGTTATTTGTTACTTGCTTGGGGGGAAACTACATGACATGTAATGGCTTATGGTTGTATTTGTGAGAACTATTTTGTTTCAGCTCTTACAGGATGGAGAACGGCTCTAGCACAATAATCAGATTGTCTTCTCCAGAAGCTTGTCATTTGATCTATGTGAAGGTGGATAACTGGTTATCATTTGGTCGAGTCAATTTCTAGGCCTACCAAAATGTCTCAAAATGTAAACTTCTGTAGTTTCCTGATGTCTGTCTGTTTTGCAAGACAAATTCAAATGGTGTTCCAAGTTCCATGTTGACAGAAGAACTGAGATGAACAATGGATTTTGTATTCCTGGACATTATTTGCCTTTTTCTGATAGCTATCTGAGTATCCAAATGATGTCTGCAACCAAAATGGATATTCACACATCTGCTTATTTGGTAATTTGGTTTTGAATATTTAATTTGTTTTGGTATTTCAGTTTGGTAATTTTTGTAATTTCAGCACTTTGATTACTTCATTTTGGCAAATAACAATGTGCAAATAACACCAAAATGAAATAACTGGCATAGAAAAATATCAAAACAACTGAAACGAAATCTCCAAAGTGGATCCAGTGAAGTGTGACCAAATATTCATTTAATTCGATCAGAACTGAAGTTGGTGAAGATATTGAATTCACTGTGAATATTCATTGTCAGCTGCAAGAGGAGAGAGCGGGGGTGCAGGAAGGACTTTCTCCTCTGGCAGCTGCCCAAGCATGGGAGTGTTACTTCTGATGGAAAAGTAGCCAGGGAAGTAGCCTTTTCTGCCTGTGACTCCCACCCTCTTTCCATCAGAAACTGCTCGTAGCCTCAGATGAGCTGAGAGAGCGCCTGCACCTCTCCTCTAGCAGCTGCACTAGACGTGACTCTATGGTGCCAGTGGACTTGGATGTGGGTGAGGATGCACGCAACCTAGTAAATGAGATGTAGTAGCATGGACTTGCATTAACCCACACTGGCTCACACTGTGGGACTGCAATTAAGTAACATGCAGCCATTTTTTCGACTGCTTGTCCAAGGGTGGGATGGCCACCCCCACAACCCCCAGCCAGGTTAGGGCAGGGGATGGAAATTAACATTCCTCCAGCCTGACCTGGGAGGGGAGGCTGGGAGGGAGTGAGGCATGGCCAGCTGGCTCCACCCCTACTCTGTAGCCGCCGACGCCCTGCCTCTATGCCATGATGGGCATCCATGACTACCAATAACAGGCAACCATGACTGACAGTTATGGCGACCCCCTCACTGGGCCGGGCAGGCGCGAAAAGAGTTGTGCCCGCCCAGTTTGTCCAGCTCTTGTCTGCCTGGATGGCTCAAGGGGCCGAACTGTGGGCTCAGTTTGTTTGGGCCCCATGTTTCTGACCTGGTCACCAACCCTACTGGGGTTTGAACCAGGCCCACATCTGATGGATACAGAACAGACATGCAGGTTCGGTGCTGGCCCAGGCATGCCAGAGTGGGCACACCTGGCCAACTGTCAGCCGCCGCAGCCGCTGCCTGGCGCGGCGCCCCCCCCGAAGGCTCCAGGAGCCCACTTCACTCACCCAGAGCACAACGCCGCCTCCGTTACAGGCGCCCCCAGCCGGAGGCGGCGAAGGCAAAAGCGGCCAGGAATATGGCTCCCGGACCGGGCGAGACGCCCTGGAGCCCCGCCCCCCGTTGCGGCGCTCTGCGCGCCTCCAGGCACGCACGGGGGGCGGAGCCAGCACTACAAAGGCCGGCACTGCAAGTGTAGCAGTGCCGGTGAACAGAGCTACAACCCTGGAGAGACTGGCCCCCCCCTGAGCTAAGTGGTGAAATTGACTACTGTGTTTGCATTGCTGTTTGTTCCTCCCTTTTCTTGCCCCTGTGTGCTATTGTGTTAGAGCGTGCCTCTGTCTGTCCTAGAATATTTGTGTATGTGTGACCTCCTGTTTTCCCCTGACCCAGAGTACTGAGTGAGCGACTGAGAGCCTGCGGGCTCGCCCGATTGGAACCCCCCCCTACCTGACCTGGGACCATCCCTTCCTTCTTCCCCTGGAGTGTGTGAACCCGTGAACCCTATCGTAACCCTTGGGACCCCTCCCCTGTGGACCACGCACCTCCCTCACTTCTCCGCCCTACCATTCCCTTGGCAAGCGCGAGTAGTGAGTTTGGACCCCTTTCCCTTCCCCAGCTCTGTGCCCTATGATGATAGGGGTCAACGTTCAGAGTGCGTAAGCACACGAACAGACCCACACACTATTCTGACGGGCCTCCTTTCCCCGCACTTCGCAAACAGAGCTCCCTTGTGTGCAAGAGGGGTGAACGGGTGGTGCTTCTCCCCTTCCTACCCCCCTCCCACTGACACCAGCGTCACGTTAGTTAACACCCACCATGAGTGGGGATGTGTGGTGGGGTGAGGGCCAACATTTGGCAAACACCTAGTAGCTGGGCAGGTGAACACCCACCTGGTGGTGGCTAGTGCAGGTTATTGTCTCGTTTATTTTCTCCCAAAGTAGTTCAGATGCTATCTTTTATTGGACCAACTTATGTTTGTGAGAGTATACAAGCTTTCGGGCCACATGGGGACCTTCCTCAAGTTGTTAGAAAATCAGAAATCAGACAAGTCAGAGTGTGCTGTGTTGGTCCCAAATGTAAAAGATGGAAACAAAATAATAAAATCATCATCAATCATCATCATCATCATTTTTATATAGCGCCCTCCTGCCATGGCACTCAGAGCGCTTTACATACAACAATTTAACACAGACAGAACAATCTAAATCACTCCCTCGTGGGAGATGGGGGACTTCAGAAATCACTTTCCACTGTTCACATGCTTCATCTGCAAATACAGCATCTTTCTCCAGGAAGAACCTGGCAGACAACACCATTCTTGTCTTCACAAACTGTGTGAGCGACTGTGTTGATAGCAGATCTTGGATAGCAGACACTGACAGCATGGTCTTCTTCCAGCATGGAGGCCTTCTGCTAAAAACTGTTTTGCTGTTGCACGCTTTCCACTCGAATCACCCATGCATTTCAACTGTTGGTTGTAACAAACTTGTTAGCTATCTGTCGTTTGCTTTCAACATGACTGGCAATGTTAAATTTGGATTCTGATTCACTTTTCCCAGCAAAAGGTCCTTCCTTCATCAACTGTAGCATTCTGACTGCTGAATCTCTGCAAGTAAGTATGTCAGGAAGGATACGGTCATCATGTTGCAGTTATTTCTGTAGTGCCTGGTAGACATCCAAGATATCTCCCATAAGTTCTGTTAGTCAAATTTGCTTATCATTCCACATTTTCAGAAAACCATGGATATCTGCTTTTTCTTTTTGATCTCCATTCTCCTTGAGCTTTTTTCACACTTTCTGGCAACCAGGCCTGTTGTACAACACTGCATCAATGTGGACCTGATGCTGTGTAAACCTTACATCATGATGTCGGGGAAATTGTTTTGCTTCAGGAAAGACAGAGTGTAGCAGCTTTGTTTTATTCATTGATGTGCAGAAGCAGGTGTTCAAAACTAATAGGTCTGCCTTCCAAATCTTCATCTCTTGGAAGCAATGATGGCCTCTGCAGCAAGATCCAATTGGTGAGCATAATACCAAAAAGTCAAAATCTCTCTCATGTACTCATCACTCAAAAGTTTCCAGAGACCAGAGTCTTTCCCTGTGTTTGCGGATTCTCCATCAATAGTAATTCCTGGGTCAACTTCTTAACATTTGAACCATGCATTTTCAGGGCTTTGTTCACTCCTTCAAGCAAACCTTTGGCTCCATTCTGCTCTGGTGAATGCATTAGCAGGAAAAGAGTGCTCAGACTGCCATTTGGCATTGCAATTCTACAACTAATAAATTTGTTAACTTCCATTTGTCTCTCAAAGGCAATCATTTTATACATCCTATACCAAAGTTAACAGGAATTGGACATTTTCTGTATTCTGTGCCTTCAGTATTTTCATCGATGGATGCTTAGCACTGCCTTTCTCCCACTTCAAATCCATTGTCTGCTGAACCTTTACAGCTTTATGAAGTTCATATTTAAGGTGATTCACTATTCTTTTTAAATGATCTTCTCCATCAGCTCTCACACCACTTGCAATTGGAATGGTCTCATTCTTTGTGTAATTTTTGCTTCCCCTATATATTCTTGACAACACGTACAGGCAACATGCACACATGTTTCCCCCTTCATAACAGCCTCAAATGATTCCAATTCTGAATTTTGAAAAAAGAAGATAGCTCACATCAAGTCTTATAACGTGATAAAAACTGACTCCCTTTTCATTTGTTGGTTCTTTTGCACTCTGCTGGTCAGTTTTTGGTATATCTTTCTTCTAGTACTGGGATTCTAATTCTTGGGGAAGTGATTTATCATCATCCCTGTTGCATTGATGATGGCCGAAACTGGCATCCGTTTGATGGCTTTGCTAGCCAAATTGGTCATATTAAAATACTGGCTATGCTTGTTTTATGGTGAAGCCAGTGGTCTCCCATATGAGACATTTTCCTTGGTTTTGGAGGGCCGTTGGGAAATCGGTATTGCATATATACTGACTTGTTTAGGCTTTTCAGCTGAATACTTACTATCTATAACATACCCTAAAGCTTTAAGTTTAATTAAATCACGAATTCTGGATCAAGAGAGCCAATTTTTGAAGGAAGCCATTATTACTCAAGAGGTTGTTGAGACTTAGAAATCTCTTGTGATTCAACCAAATGGTGCTTCCTATTTATTCACTATATTAAATTGGTCTCAAAGAGTGGCTTTCACACTAGTTAGATTTAATTCACTCCCATTGGCTGTTCTGGAGGGTAGATTTGCTAAAATTCCTCATGTATTAAGAGTTTGTAAATTCTGTAAGTCCCAGACTGTAGAATCAATAGCGCATGTCATTTTTGACTGTAGTTTATATAGTGAAATCTGTGCATCAATTCTAGAACCTATAATAATGGCCCTGGGACCCTGTGCTCTACATGAAGCTCTGGTTGCATTACTTGGTGATCTAGACTCTACTAGCTCAGTGCAGGATGCTAAATTTTGTGCCCTGGCCATTAAACTCAGGAAGGCTGCCCTAGATAGTCCTGATTAAGGTAATGGATTGTATGCTTTTCTTTTATTCTTTTCTGTCTTTGTTATTGATGTGCTTTTTTGTTTTTATTTTGTGTTGCCAACTTGTGATCACAATAAAGTTTGATGATGATGGTTTATCATCATTTTGATCAGGTGTTTTCTGCTTTGTTTGAAGTGTATTGCTCCTCTCTTTTGATTCCAAAATGTGTTTCTCTTAGACAATGGCTTGTAAAAGCACCACAGCAGTAGTTAAAGACTGCTTGGCAAAAATACTTCTTAACTTAAAACATTTTGTATTTGCATCCTATACCCACCCAATAGCCAGCCTGTTGTGGAAGGAATCTCTTGGGTTTGGCGTACCCCAATCCCAGTTTTACATGCCGAAACTGGGATGCACCCTGTTTGCATAATGGCAGTACTAAAGGCCTTGTGCTACTGGAACAAACTGTGCTGCCTTGGTTCATCAGGGCTCCCATATCTCTGCTGGAAGGAACGAGTCCATCATGAAGGAAGCATAAAATATAAATGGTGGAGAGAAATCTCAAAGACCTTGAATAGTCTGGGGTTTTTGCCCAATTTCTGCTACACTATTAATGCTTCACAGATGCAGAGTATGTTGAAAGAGAGAGTTCTAGATGTTTCAACACAAACAGAGTTAGCTAAGTTGGGATCAATTAAGATAGCACCCTGGTATTCCAAGGCCAAATTTACTTTTCAGCTGGAGCCTTATCTGAACCTTCTGACTGATCATCAATTACGTAGGATGATGTCCCTGATAAGGATTCAGTTGTTTGATTCAGCCGTTACTATAGGACGGATGGAGCAAGTACTGCTCACACACAGATTCTGCATATGTGCATCCCAAATGGAGACTTCAGGACATGTGGTATATGATTGCTCTCTATATAATCAGCCGAGAGCCTTATGGCTACTCCCTCTATTCTCGGAAGACCAACTCCGACCCCTCCTGCAGGGATTGATTTCGTTATTGGTCTCTGATAATATAGATACTCTTAAGGCATTGACGCTGCCCAGCGTCATAGAAATATTTCCTTGCATTCTCATTCATGATAACTGATGTTATTTGACTCATTATGCTGGATCTGATTCTCTGTCACTGGGGTGGGGGGAGGGGTTCTAGATATTTGTACCTGGCACTGTATCTTCTTTTATTTTGTTTTATGTTATTTTATGTTGTTTTATGTTTAGTTTGATGGTGAAAGCTGCAATTGACAGAGGCAATTTCTACCAATGCAGATGAAAACATAGGCCGCTTGCACACAAAATGCGGTTGGGGGGGGTGGGGGACTGCCGTGAGCCGAAATCATGGCAAGGGGAATCACGTGAAGAATCACATGAAGCTCTACTCATGTGCATGGGGTTTTCAACGTCATTAACCCATTTCTGCCATGATTTCACTCACAGGAGACAGGGCTGGATTTTGATCCGTCTCCCATGAGTGAAATTATGGCAGAAATGGGCTAATGACATTGAAAACTTTACACACACAAGCAGAGCTTCATTTGACCCGCCTCCCACAATTTCAGCCCACGGCAGTCCCCCCACCCCGTCTCGTGTGCAAGCGCCCTTACTAAATGAACTGGTACCATAATGTGTGTTGTGGCAGGGGGATGGTCCGAATATAGAAAGAATGAAACGGCATATCAGTTCCTAAAGTAAACTTTGACTTTAGGCTAACTTAACTAAGGGCGCACAACTCTTCCTTCCCACATTTTCATGAAAGGGCTGCCTTTGGACAGCAGAGCCTGCACTCTCTGAACTGGCACAGCACCTCCCGCTGAATCCCTTGGGCAGTATTTGTTCAGGGTCCTCGGAACTGCACCCTCCAGAGTCAGTGTTGTCCCCTTCTCTTAGAGCACATACCCTCTATCTGAGGCTTGCTACTCTTCTCACAGGAATAGGCATCTCCCTGGGGAGTTGTCCTCAGGGATTCTGTTGCTGTCTTTACTGGGCTATCAAATCCCCCTTTTTCCTAGGGCAGTCTGTCCTCAGGCTGAAATGTGCTTTCATACTAGGACAGGCCCCATCTAGCACCCAGGCCTAAGCTGGCATTGCTGGTAAATATTTATTTATTTATTTATTTTATTACTATCATTTGTACCCCACCCCTCCTGTAAACAGCTCGGGGCGGCTTCCAACAATATAAATACATAAAAACAATATAAAACAATTTAAAATAATCAACAATAAAAATGTTTAAAACAGGGCCCTGGAAATTAAAACAGTAAACCAGGATAGGGGCGAAAAAACAATAACCCTAACCCACCCCCCACCCCCAAAGCCCCTGGCTGACCTCTCAGGAATTATGCTCTCCTTGCCTTCCTGGAACACCCAGGGGTTCCCACAGGCCTTGGAGATTTCTGAGTAGCCCCCACACATCCGAGTCTCCTAGGCCTTGTTTTCAGCTTCTTCTGCCTCAAAATAAGGAGCTTCCCCCAGCTGCCCTTGCTTGGTAAACCCTTGTTTTCCCAGCCTGACTTGGCTGGGGCGGGGAGTAATGTGTGGTGGTCACCCCCACCCCATGATGGGTAGCCATGGTTGCCAATAACAGGCAGCTGTGCATGACAGCCATGACAAACACCCCCCCCCCCACCAATGCCTGTCTGGGTTGGCGTGGAAGCAGATGCGCCCACCTGGTTTGGCCACATTTCTGGGCCAGCTGCCTACCCCACCAGGATCTGTACCAGGCCCACATCTGACAGCTCAGAAACAGATGTGTGGGGTGAGGTGCTGCCCAGGCAGGCTGTAGCAGGTGAACTGGGCCAGCGTCATGTTAATTAACAGCCAGTGATCTCTCTTCTCGCTCTTATGAAAGGTAGGCATAGACCTACTTGCACCCTGATTGACTCTCTCATCCCAGTGTGTCCACCCCAATGGCCCTTAGGGCTGACTGTTTAAGAGTGCTGAGCTGAGAGCTTTAGGTTTAAGACAAACTTGGGTGCTTCTGGACTTGGAGTGTAAAACCTCCAGGGACAGGGAAGATATTATAAACATACTGGACTCTCCATATTCTTCAGACTAGATAAAAACAACAACTTCTGGATGGTTGTATAATTTGACTAGCTGCTGCAAGCAGAAGCTTTCTAGTATAGGGGCAGAGCTGCCAAGGAGGAGCCATTGAAAAGGGGAAAATGTTTATTATATTTCACTAACGCCACCATTAAACCCTTGTGGGGAAAAAATTGCTTGAAAAGAGTTATTACCCCAGCGCAGATAGCATTTACTCTTGCAATTACTGCTTGCTGTGTTTTGGAGACTATTTCTGCACTCTGTTTTGGTATTTTGTTGTTGTTTTTGTTTTTAAAAAGTTTTGAGTCGGGTTCCATCACAAGTGGGAATCCAGACAGAAAACATACCAAGGCTGCTTTCCCATGAGCTGCTTTGGTGCCACAGGAGCATGCACTATTCAAATCTAGAGCCGCTCCCACCAGCAAGCTCGCGCAGTGGACAGGATAGTGAAATCCTACCCAGTCCGATGCACAAGCTTGCTGGCGGGAGAGCCGCACTTCCTCCTTTCCCACGAGACAGTAGCTGCGCTGCATTTGAATAGTGCACGCTCCGAAGGCTGCTCGTGGGAAAGCAGCCTAGTTTGCAAACCATCCAGACTTTAACGCAAGAGGAGCCTTTGCAAACACTCCCCCATTATATGGAATCTGTGTAATCAAAACCCAAAAGGCAGTTCTTTGTACAATGCAAAAGGAAACAGATAAAACTCCAGTCCATAACTCCCAATGACGAGATCCAGCCACTTGGAGGTCCTAGCTATTTTAGAGCACTTATTTACCTGATCGTGTCAGTCAGTTGATCCAGGCTGTCCCAAAAGTATGGAAAAGGAAAGCAAACAATGAGAAGCTCCAGTCCAAAGTACATAATAGCAGTCTCTCTCCTCCTCTTCCAGTTCCCAAAGCAATTCCACCTCACCTTCCCCGAGGAGCTCTCTTATTGACTAGCAAGGCAGTCAGACCCACCCGATTCACCTCTAGGACAAGGTGGAACAAAAATCTGGAGGTGTGGTAGGATTGAGCGGGGAGGTGTTTAATTGCTGCTTTAGTGCATTCTCCCATACTCTGTGATTTTAGACAAGATGCTACCCCACGTGTCCACCCAGGAGCCATGGAGCCAACCACGCACCTGAAGGTGGAACCGTGGGGGGGGGGCAGCCACTCAGCAGCCACGGACCCTTCCCCCATCACCGTGCTTATTTAAAAACTCCCTTTGTGTTGTCCACTTCCTATTCTAAAATAGACAGTTCTTCGAATGCAAACTGCGCAGTTAGTACCTCATCAGGTTTTCACATTCAAGATGGGCAGAGAAGCAAGGGGACCCATATCCTTGGGGTGGCGGAAGAGAGGAAAGGAAGGAATAGCACCTTTATCTCTAGCCTGCTTCCCAGGCATGAAGGTATATCAAAGCCCTGTCTATGGGACTCTGAACAATACCTTCGAAGGGACCAAGCAAAGTGGAAAGGGTACTTCACTAGCAGGGGGTGGGCGGGTTTGAATTCAATGGGGGAATTCATGAGGGCTGGGGGAATTTCAAAAATGTCCCGCTTTCAGCTTTAAAGGGGACTTCCTAGGTCAGATACACAGTTAGTAGAAACCGGTTTTGTTCCATTGGCTTCAATGGAATGATGATAACTTTTACCTGCTGAGGAAACTGAAGCATAGTCTTATAACTATCCACTGGCCACTGGCAGAAGATTCACTTGACAGAGTCAATACTGGAGTTTTAAAAAAGCACAAATTTATTCTGTCTCTTTCACGTCTTGGGAAGGCTTTTAAAATACAAACCATTATGAAAGGACACCTCTATGTGAATTCTTGCATATGGAGTCATAGGCATTATTAAACATACATTAACTGGACTGTGAGGTGCATAACAAAATCTTTTCTAAAGAGGTTAGTAATAGATTTCTAATGATCAAGACATTTCTAATTTTTAATAAATTTCCAAATGACTGATGTCCGTGCTCTTTTGGAATGAAAGGTAACTCTGTGATGCATAGTAGACTGAGGGTGTGTGTGTGTAGATTGGGGGAGGACCTTTATAGGGTGAGTGCTCCATAGTACTGCTAATGATGCAGTCATATAATTAAGTCTTCCCTAGATATGGTATTTGGATACCACCAAATAACTTGGTGAAGCAATAGCTGGACTGGAGAATTACTTTCTTGTAAAAACAACAATCACCCCCCTCCCCCCCGAGCTTAGAGATGGATGCAAGAGAGCTACTAGAATGTCTATTGGGTGGGGAGGAGGGGCAAAAGGATTCTTCTATCTCCTTTCTGATGTGGCCCTGCCCCCTGTGAAGTGTTGCATTGCCACGATGCCGGCATGGCCAACGCAGGAAGGGGCGCACTGCCCTTGCCCCTTTCCATTGTGTCCATATCTCTATGGAGCATTGTGATGTCATGATGTTCCAAAGGGGTGGAGGCAGCAGCAGGTGACATCCAAGGAGGAACCAATGCCCTGCACTGGGTGTCTTCACCCAGAAACCTGACACACCTCACCCCGGATGGGCCGTCCCTTTAAAGGTAGCCCACCAGATGTGGAGGCGGAGCAGAAGCAGGGCAGGTGGTCCCTGCTCCGGGGCTGTGCTGCTGGCGGTGCTCTGTAACATCCTGGAGCACCCCCAGCAGAACAGGCAGTCCAATCATGGGGCAGCGGCCGGAGGCGGGGCTGCCGTCCGTCTGCTCAGTGGACGGCCGCTGCAGCCCTGCTCTCGGCCAGCAGTAGTTGCCCCCACAATGCTATGGTGTGGGGGTGGGACACCTTGCAGGCAGACTGCGGGCCACGGATTCTGCTGGGTCCATTTAAAATGCTGCAAGCAGGCAGACACAGGGGTGCATGCTCTGTGGTTGTGCACCCCCGTGTCCATGTGAAAGTATTCATTGTCCCTGCTTCTGACGCCCATGGATGGATGTGCTAAAGCTTTTGAGAAATCCTTTGGACTCCCAGTGATGGGATTTTAGGCTATCGCAATAGTAGGGTGAAACTCCACTTCCACTGAGTCCATCATACACTGTCTGGCTAACCAGACCTCTTGCTAGCACCCCATTTCTACATTAGGGGAGCTGAGACTAAGAGAAGTGCCTTGCCCAAGTGTCTTAGCCCCATGATATCAGGAGTTTCAGCTTCAAGCTTAACACAGAACTCACTGGACCACATTGACTATTTGCTTAGCTGTATTCACAGTGGCAATATATTGTAATATATAATAATAATACATATGATATCACAATATATAATACATTTTAATATACTAATGTGTATTACATTATTATTATTATTATTAACAAACATTTATATAGCACCAGCAGTGTACCTGGCACTTTAGAAAGTAACAAAATAGACACGGTCCCTGCCCCTAGGGCTTACAATCTGAGAGACAGGAGCTGGGGGAGAGACTTAGGAAGGGGAACAGAGACAAGGGGTCTAACATTCATGAAGATGCGAGGTCTCAAGTGCACGTACTTGGCTTGGTTACGATGAGAATGACAGCAGGCAGGTCCATGTTGCAAG